>ML263182.1:41693-54410 GCA_005239495.1 Nicotiana undulata | reverse complement strand
GCGAACTTCAGCTCTAGAGCTGAAGTTTTTGTTTTTGTAACTGGCGAACTTCAGCTCTAGAGCAGAAGTTTTTGTTTTTGTAACTGGCGAACTTCAGCTCTAGAACTGAAGTTTTTGTTTTGTAACTAGCGAACATCAACTCTAGAGCTGAATTTTTTGTTTTGTAACTGGCGAACTTCAGCTCTAGAGCTGAAGTTTTTGTTTTTGTAACTGGCAAACTTCAGCTCTAGAGCTGAAGATTTTGTTTTGTAACTGGCGAACTTCAGCTCTAAAGCTGATGTTTTGGTTTTGTAACAGGCGAACTTCAGATCTAGAGCTGAAGTTTTTGTTTTGTAACTAGCGAACATCAGCTCTAGAGCTGAAGTTTTTGTTTTGTAACTGGCGAACTTCAGCTCTAGAGCTGAAGTTTTTGTCTTTGTAACTGACGAACTTCAGCTCAAGAGCTGAAGTTTTTGTTTTTGTAATTGGCGAACCTCAGCTATAGAGCTGAAGTTTTTGTTTTGTAACTGGCGAACTTCAGCTCTAGAGCTGAAGTTTTTGTTTTTGTAACTGGCGAACTTCAGCTCTAGAGCTGAAGTTTTTGTTTTTGTAACTGGCGAACTTCAGCTCTAGAGCTGAAGTTTTTGTTTTTTAAACTGGCGAACTTCAGCTCTAGAGCTGAAGTTTTTGTTTTGTAACTGGCGAATATCAGCTCTAGAGCTGATGTTTTTGTTTTGTAACTTGCGAACTTCAACTCTACAGCTGAAGTTTTTGGTTTGTAACTGGCGAACTTCAGCTCTAGAGCTGAAACTTTTATTTTTGTAACTGGCGAACTTCAACTCTAGAGCTGATGTTTTTGTTTTTGTAACTGGCAAACTTCAGCTCTAGAGCTGAAGTTTTAGTTTTGTAACTGGACAACTTCGGCTCAAGACTGAAGTTTTAGTTTTTGCAATTGGCGAACTTCAGCTCTAGAACTGAAGTTTTTGTTTTTGTTACTCGCGAATTTCATCTCTAGAACTGAAGTTTTTGTTTTTGTAACTAGCGAACATCAGCTCTAGAGCTGAAGTTTGTCAGTTACAAAAAGAAAAACTTCAGCTCTAGAGCTGAAGGTTGCCAGTTACAAAAACAAAAACATCAGCTCTAGAGCTGAAGTTTTTGTTTTGTAACTGGCAAACTTCAGCTCTATAGGTTTTGTAACTGGCGAACTTCAGCTCTAGAGCTGAAGTTTTTCTTTTTGTAACTGACAAACTTCAGCTCTAGAGCTGATGTTTTTGTTTTTGTAACTTGCGAACTTCAGCTCTACAGCTGAAGTTTTTGTTTTGTAACTGGCGAACTTCAGCTCTAGAGCTGATACTTTTATTTTTGTAACTGGCGAATTTCAACTCTAGAGCTGAAGTTTTTGTTTTGTAACTTGCGAACTTCAGCACTAGAGCTGAAGTTTTTGTCTTTGTAACTGACGAACTTCAGCTCAAGAGCTGAAGTTTTTGTTTTTGTAATTGGCAAACTTCAGCTCTAGAGCTGAAGTTTTTGTTTTGTAACTGGCGAACTTCAACTCTAGAGCTGAAGTTTTTGTTTTGTAACTGGCGAACTTCAACTCTAGAGCTGAAGTTTTTGTTTTGTAACTGGCGAACTTCAACTCTAGAGCTGAAGTTTTTGTTTTGTAACTGGCGAACTTCAACTCTAGAGCTGAAGTTTTTGTTTTGTAACTGGCGAACTTCAACTCTAGAGCTGAAGTTTTTGTTTTGTAACTGGCGAACTTCAACTCTAGAGCTGAAGTTTTTGTTTTGTAACTTGCGAACTTCAGCACTAGAGCTGAAGTTTTTGTCTTTGTAACTGACGAACTTCAGCTCAAGAGCTGAAGTTTTTGTTTTTGTAATTGGCAAACTTCAGCTCTAGAGCTGAAGTTTTAGTTTTGTAACTAGCAACCTTCGGCTCTAGACTGAAGTTTTAGTTTTTGTAACTGGCGAACTTCAGCTCTAGAACTGAAGTTTTTGTTTTTGTTACTCGCGAACTTTAGCTCTAGAACTGGCGAACTTCAGCTCTAGAGCTGAAGTTTATGTTTTCGTAACTGGCGAACTTCAACTCTAGAGCTGAAGTTTTTGTTTTGTAACTGGCGAATATAAGCTCTAGAGCTGATGTTTTTGTTTTGTAACTAGCGAACTTCAGCTCTAGAGCAAAAGTTTTTGTTTTGTAACTGGCGAACTTCAGCTCTAGAGCAGAAGTTTTTTTTTTTTTGTAACTGGCGAACTTCAGCTATAGAGCTGAAGTTTTAGTTTTGTAACAGGCGAACTTCAGCTCTAGAGCTGAAGTTTATGTTTTTGTAACTGGCGAACTTCAACTCTAGAGCTGAAGTTTTTGTTTTGTAACTGGCGAACTTCAACTCTAGAGTTCAATTTTTTGTTTTTGTAACTGGCAAACTTCAGCTCTAGAGCTGAAGTTTTTTTTTTGTAACTGGCGAACTTCAGCTCTAGAGCAGAAGTTTTTGTTTTGTAACTGGCGAACTTCAGCTCTAGAGCAGAAGTTTTTTTTTTTGTAATTGGCGGATTTCAGCTATAGAGCTGAAGTTTTTGTTTTGTAACTGGCGAACTTCAGCTCTAGAGCTGAAGTTTTTGTTTTGTAACTGGCGAATATCAGCTCTAGAGCTGATGTTTTTGTTTTTGTAACTTGCGAACATCAGCTTTACAGCTGAAGTTTTTGTTTTGTAACTGGCGAACTTCAGCTCTACAGCTGAAACTTTTATTTTTGTAACTGGCGAACTTCAACTCTAGAGCTGAAGTTTTTGTTTTGTAACTGGCGAACTTCAGCTCTACAGCTGAAACTTTTATTTTTGTAACTGGCGAACTTCAACTCTAGAGCTGAAGTTTTTGTTTTTGTAACTGGCAAACTTCAGCTCTAGAGCTGAAGTTTTAGTTTTGTAACTGGCAAACTTCAGCTCTAGACTGAAGTTTTAGTTTTTGTAACTAGCGAACTTCAGCTCTAGAACTGAAGTTTTTGTTTTTGTAACTCGCAAACTTCAGCTTTAGAACTGAAATTTTTGTTTTTGTAACTAGCAAACATCAGCTCTAAAGCTGAAGTTTTTGTTTTCTAACTGGCGAACTTCAGCTCTAGAGATTTTGTAACTGGCGAACTTCAGCTCTAAAGGATTTGTAACTGGCGAACTTCAGCTCTAGAGCTGAAGTTTTTGTTTTGTAACTTGAGATCTTCAGCTCTAGAGCTGAAGTTTTTGTTTTGTAACTGGCGAACTTCAGCTCTAAAGCTGAAGTTTTAGTTTTTGTAACTGGCAAACTTCAGCTCTAGAGCTGAAGTTTTGGTTTCTGTAACTGGCGAACTTCAGCTCTAGAGCTGAAGTTTTAGTTTTTGTAACTGGCGAACTTCAGCTCTAGAGCTGAAGTTTTTGTTTTGTAACTGGCGAACTTCAGCTCTAAAGCTGAAGTTTTTGTTTTTGTAACTGGCAAACTTCAACTCTAGAGCTGAAGTTTTGGTTTTTGTAACTGGCGAACTTCTGCTCTAGAGCTGAAGTTTTAATTTTTGTAACTAGCGAACTTCAGCTCTACAGCTGAAGTTTATGTTTTTGTAACTGGCGAACTTCAACTCTAGAGCTGAAGTTTTTGTTTTGTAACTGGCGAACTTCAGCTCTAGAGCTGAAGTTTTTGTTTTGTAATAGGCGAACATCAGCTCTAGAGCTGAAGTTTTTGTTTTTGTAACTGGCAAACTTCAACTCTAGAGCTGAAGTTTTGGTTTGTAACTGGCGAACATCAGCTCTAGAGCTGAAGTTTTTGTTTTGTAACTGGCGAATTTTTGTAACTGACGAACCTCAGCTCAAAAGCTGAAGTTTTTGTTTTTGTAACTGGCGAACATCATCTCTAGAGCTGAAGTTTTTGTTTTGTAACTCGCAAACTTTAGCTCTAGAGCTAAAGTTTTAGTTTTTGTAACTGGCGAACATCAGCTCTGGAGCTGAAGTTTTTGTTTTTGTAACTGGCAAACTTCAACTCTAGAGCTGAAGTTTTTGTTTTGTAACTGGCGAACATCTGCTCTAATGTTTTTGTAACTGGCGAACTTCAACTATAGAGCTGAAGTTTTTGTTTTGTAACTGACGAACTTCAGCTCTAGAGCTGAAGTTTTTCTTTTGTAATTGGCTAACATCAGCTCTAGAGCTGAAGTTTTTGTTTTTGTAACTGGCAAACTTCAACTCTAGAGCTGAAGTTTTGGTTTGTAACTGGCGAACATCAGCTCTAGAGCTGAAGTTTTTGTTTTGTAACTGGCGAATTTTTGTAACTGACGAACCTCAGCTCAAAAGCTGAAGTTTTTTTTTTTGTAACTGGCGAACATCATCTCTAGAGCTGAAGTTTTTGTTTTGTAACTGGCGAACTTCAGCTCTAGAGCTAAAGTTTTAGTTTTTGTAACTGGCGAACTTCAGCTCTAGAGCAGAAGTTTTTGTTTTGGTAACAGGCGAACTTCAGCTCTAGAGCTGAAGTTTTAGTTTTTGTAACTGGCGAACTTCAGCTCTAGAGCTGAAGTTTATGTTTTTGTAACTAGCGAACTTCATCTCTAGAGCTGAAGTTTTTGTTTTGTAACTGGCGAACTTCAACTCTAGAGCAGAAGGTTTTTTTTTTGTAACTGGCAAACTTCAGCTATAGAGCTGAAGTTTTAGTTTTGTAACAGGCGAACTTCAGCTCTAGAGCTGAAGTTTATGTTTTTGTAACTGGCGAACTTCAACTCTAGAGCTGAAGTTTTTGTTTTGTAACTGGCGAACTTCAACTCTAGAGTTGAATTTTTTGTTTTTGTAACTGGAGAACATCATCTGTAGAGCTGAAGTTTTTGTTTTGTAACTGGCGAACTTCAGCTCTAGAGCTGAAGTTTTTGTTTTTGTAACTGGCGAAAATCAGCTCTTGACCTGAACTTTTTGTTTTGTAACTGGCGAACTTCAGCTCTAGAGCTGAAGTTTTTGTTTTTGTAACTGGCGAAAATCAGCTCTTGAGCTGAAATTTTTGTTTTGTAACTGGCGAACTTCAGCTCTAGAGCTAAAGTTTTAGTTTTTGTAACTGGTGAACTTCAGCTCTAATGTTTTTGTAACTGGCGAACTTCAACTCTAGAGCTGAAGTTTTTGTTTTGTAACTGACGAACTTCAGCTCTAGAGCTGAAGTTTTAGTTTTGTTACTGGCGAACATCAGCTCTAGAGCTGAAGTTTTTCTTTTTGTAACTGGCAAACTTCAGCTCTAGAGCTGAAGTTCTTGTTTTTGTAACTTGCGAACTTTAGCTCTAGACTGAAGTTTTAGTTTTTTACTGGCGAACTTCAGCTCTAGACTGAAGTTTTAGTTTTTGTATCTAGCGAACTTCAGCTCTAGAACTGAAGTTTTTGTTTTTGTAACTCGCGAACTTCAGCTCTAGAACTGAAGTTTTTGTTTTTTACTAGCGAGCATCAGCTCTAAAGCTGAAGTTTTTGTTTTCTAACTGGCAAACTTCAGCTCTAGAGATTTTGTAACTGGCGAACTTCAGCTCTAGAGGTTTTGTAACTGGCAAACTTCAGCTCTAGAGCTGAAGTTTTTGTTTTGTAACTTGAGAACTTCAGCTCTAGAGCTGAAGTTTTTGTTTTTGTAGCTGTCGAACTTCAGCTCTAGAGCTAAAGTTTTTGTTTTTGTAACTGGCGAACTTCAGCTCTAGAGCTGAAGTTTTTGTTTTTGTAACTTGCGAACTTCAGCTCTAGAGCAGAAGTTTTTGTTTTTGTAACTGGCGAACTTCAGCTCTAGAGCTGAAGTTTTTGTTTTGTAACTGGCGAACATCAACTCTAGAGCTGAAGTTTTTGTTTTTGTAATTGGCGAACATCAGCTCTAGAGCTGAAGTTTTTGTTTTTGTAACTGGCAAACATCAGCTCTAGAGCTGAAGTTTTTGTTTTGTAACTGGCGAACATCAGCTCTAGAGCTGAAGTTTTTGTTTTGTAACTGGCGAACATCAGCTCTAGAGCTGAAGTTTTTGTTTTGTAACTGGCGAATTTTTGTAACTGACGAACTTCAGCTCAAGAGCTGAAGTTTTTGTTTTTGTAACTTGCGAATATCATCTCTAGAGCTGAAGTTTTTGTTTTGTAACTGGCGAACTTCAGCTCTAGAGCTAAAGTTTTAGTTTTTGTAACTGGCGAACTTCAGCTCTAGAGCTGAAGTTAATGTTTTTGTAACTGGCGAACTTCAACTCTAGAGCTGAAGTTTTTGTTTTGTAACTGGCAAACTTCAGCTCTAGAGCTGAAGTTTTTTTTTTGTAACTGGCGAACATTAGCTCTAGAGCTGAAGTTTTTCTTTTTGTAACTAGCAAACTTCAGCTCTAGAGCTGAAGTTTTTGTTTTTTTAACTTGCGAACTTCAGCTCTAGACTGAAGTTTTAGTTTTTGTAACTGGCGAACTTCAGCTCTAGAACTGAAGTTTTTGTTTTTGTAACTGGCGAACTTTAGCTCTAGAGCTGAAGTTTTTATTTTTGTAACTGGCGAANTTTAAAAAATTTTTTGGCTTTTTTTTTTACCCAATCAAAAGTTTTTAAAAAAAAATCTTTCCCCCCCCCCCCCCCCCCCCCAAAAAAAAACCAAAAAAGGAAAACATCATCGAGCATACCGCTTTGTGAATGCCAAGCCGCTGTTAGTGTATTTGTTAATAGTTCAGAAAACTACTATGTGGTATTCTGCCACTTATATGTAAGGCAAGTTGAAATCGAAAACGAAATTTTTATTGAACAAAATTTTGAGAACATAGACATTGAAATCCAAGAAAGTACCATGTGGTTCCATAAATACTAGTACTACGCAATCCCTCTCTTGGTTCAATCTTTTCGTTTTAATCCAGCTAATGTTAAACGTAATCAAAATGTAAGACTGCAAAAACAGTACGCATATTTATGCCATGAACTGAAGTTTCATAGCAGCACCAACATCAGCAGAAGAAAGAAGAAGAAGAAGAAGAAGAAGAAGAAAACGAAGGAGGAGGAGAAAGAGAGCTGAAGTTATTTAAAAAGTGGGTACAAGTTAAAAGTTTTAAAAAAAATGGGTATAGGTTAAATGGGGGCGACCAAATAGGACGCCCCGTGCAATTTTTAGCCTGCTATTCTGGTATTTGATAGCCCAACATAATTGGATAAATCAAACTCAATTTCTTGAAAAGTCAGTAGTAAAGCCTTATCACGTCTTATTGAAAATTATGCAAGGTCAGAAGAGGATTTAGAATTGTAAGTCAGTGAATGAGTTCGACCGTTGTATCAATTTCTGTATTATAAAATTGATTTCTAATTACTACTATACATTATAGAAAAAGCCGAGTTAAAGAAGGTGCGAATGTAGGCCTACGAGTGTTAACAAGCAATTTGCACAAGTAGTGTAACAAGAGATGTCAAGTGAAGGAAGCTAAAACCATAGTCCAATAATACTGAATTGTTCAAACAATTAAGAAAGGTTATGGAAGCAATATTTCTAGCATAATCTTTCAAAAACAGAATAAGGAAAAATCACTCTATCCAACTGGATTTAGCCGAAGTATTCCAAACAAACCTATTCACATTAGGAAACAAAATGTATTTGAACACCCAAATTTTCTTCAGCGATCAACCAAAAATCCGACTAACACCATTTAAATGCTCATCGTCAAAAACAAAAAGTAAAAATAAAAATTCAGCAACACCATAACATAGAATACGGGCAGAGGGGAGAATTAATCGGTAATAATAATTAAAGAAAAATAAAAGTTTATCAACTAAGCTAATCTACCGAACAGTAGGAAATCAAGTAAGAAATGGCACCTTTAAAAGAAATTCAGATGAAGCCTTCTTCAATATCTGATTCCATATAAAAATGAATTCCCAAGAGGACTTAAGGATTGAAACTATATATTTACTTGAAAGAATTTTCAACCGCGTACAAAGCTTGAAAAAGAATCAGCAATCAAACTTAAACAACAGCCACAACCACACTGGAAAAACTCTAATAGAATCGGCGACTCGTTACCTCAACGACGACCTCAAAAACGACCTATGTTAAAACTCAACCGCTGGGCCATTTGGAGCTGCTGTTTTGTGCGAAAAAAACTCATATTTTCACTAGGTTTCGGGGGCAGTTTTGGGGCAATTTTTGGACGAAAAAAGGGCTGGTTTGGGGGTATTTAAGCTAGTGTTTTGGTGCGTTATTTGAGGTAGTTCAAAGCTAATTTTTGAGGTGAAGGAGCTGCTCGTTTTTGGTGGTTGTTCGGGATTGTTTCAGCTGCAATTTCCAGCTGATTTTGGGGTGTTTCGAGCTGGGATTTGGGTTCGTTTTCAAGACTGAAGCTGCTGAATTTTTGGGCTGGATTTACATCATTTAGGGGCTGCTTAAATGGTATTTTTTGAAGCTAAAAATAGTAGTGTTTTGGAGGAATGAGTGTGACTGATTTTTCCAATCAAGGGAGATGGCTGCTGAAGATTCTTTTCGATTCAAAGAGATGATCCCTCATCTCTTGGGGGTGCTGCCGTTTTCTTTGTCTAAGGGTGGGAGTATCTCGTTTACATCTATGTCCTTTTTTTTGTTTTTATAGAAGCGAGAAGGGATTTAGGGTTGTTATGTGGGAGAACCCGGTTGGGTCTGGATTTTGGTCTCTGAAATTGTGCAAATTTGAAACAAAGGGAAAATTTGATCTTTCAAAAATAGTCATCTTACTACTAATTAAATTTCTTTTATCAAAACGACCTAATTAACATTTTAACTAAGTAAATAAACTAATTGATTATGCTAATGTATATCTTTTGCGACTTTCTTGTATTAATCTAACAACTAAAGAGTAATTAATTACTTAAATGCAAATTAAACCTGAGATAGAATGAAATTGAAATGTGACGATTTTTATAATTTTTCTACGATTTTAAAATATTAAACATGCATGAAAAATGCAACTAAATGCATACAATCAAATAAAAGAAAATCACAAAATTCTATAAATTCAAAAACAAATAGGAAAAACTATTTTTTGTGGATTTTGTAGGAATGTTTTCTGTAGGGCAAAAATTAGGTTCTCACAGGCGTTCCAAGGCCGGTCTCGATGAGATCGGAGCAGAATCTGAGGGTCGACCCCGAGGTGCATCCCTCGAGAAAGTATATCGAAGGCTCATCCCGGCATACCTCGAGGCAGGATTAAAATGGAAGACCGTCATGGAAAGGCGGAAAATTCCCAAGGGCGCGTGGTTAGAGCTGACAAGGTCTGCAAGAATAGTACGAGTCCGTACTGAGCCATTGTACAGCTGTACCAATAGCATTTCTTTGTAATAATTAGACATGTACTATGTTGGGATTCCCACTTTCTATATAAAGGGGACCCCTATCATTTTGTACCACACATGAATATTCAATACAATAGAACATTCTCTGTTTTTCTTGCTTAAACGCGTTCAACAATTACTCTACAGATTTATTGCTCTTTATTTATTGTCTTCATTAATTGTTCTTCATTTAAATCCCATCATTAGCCGCAAAAGGCTATCCCCGAGGCCCCCAATATCGTTGTTTCTTCTTCGACTACTCATTACTAAGCGTTATAATTCGACCTCGAGGCCCAGTTTCAGTGAGCTCGAGGCCCAGCCTAGTAACAACTTTGTTTGCATATCTTACATTTCTTACTCACACTTAGAAATTCCTATTTAATAACTAGTATTAAGATAAATCACATATTTTTAGAACCACAAAATCAAATATAATTGTTAATACCATTTTCAAGGTAAACAGTTTGGCGCCCACCGTAGGGCTAAAAATAAAAGTGATTGTTTTAGTGCTGGTTTTCTGAAAACACAAGTTATTCTTCACACTTTTTCTTGTCCAACAGTCTTCGATTTCACGTCAATAAATGTCTAACTCAGTGAATGCACAAAAGATTAACGGTCTTGGACTTCATGGAGAGAACGGTGCAGCTGCTTCAGGCGTCGGTGTACCACTGCAAAATCCTGGGGTGGCAGCAAGACAAATCCCCATCGATGTGGGCTCACGCAACGCTCAGCATGTCGATGTAAGCTCTCATACCGACGAAAGTGTGCACAGAGGAGACCAACATGAAGCGCAGAGAACTACTACTTTGGAGGAAAGGGAAATTAGCCTACAAGACATTTTTGAGATGCTACAAGCACAACAAGTAGCTATTTCTCAACTACAAAGTCAGCAGAAAACTCCAAGCATAGCAATACCAGAAAAGACACCCACGGTCATAGGACCGAGGATTGTAGACAGCATCGAGAAAAGGTAGCCTGACTGATTAGTGAAGGGCACCTTCGAGAGTTCCTCAACAACCGAGCTAAGAACCAGTTTCAGGAAAGAGAGGCGAACAGAAAGAACGAACCAGAAGAGCCTCAACACATCATCCACATGATCATTGGAGGTGTTGACTTCCCATGGGGACCCATCGTCAAGCGAACAAAAATATCCATCACAAGAAAAAAAGGGAACTCAGAGCTACATACCAGAGGATGCTCTTAAATACAGCGAAGTAGACATCGAAACCTTGTCTCAGCCTCATAACGACGCCATGGTAATTTATTTTCTTTTAAATAAATTTCAAATTAAACGTGTGCTCGTGGATCCAGGTTGCTCGGCCAACATAATCAGGTCGAGGGTGGTGGAGAAGCTCGGACTGCTCGACCAAATCATACCCACCTCTCGAGTCCTCAATGGATTCAACATGGCGAGTGAGACAACGAAAGGGGAGATCATCTTCCCAATCAACGTGGCCAGCACAATTCAAGATGCACAATTTCATGTCATCGAAGGCGACATGAGATACAATGCCTTACTTGGAAGGCCATGGATACACAGTATGAGGGCAGTGCCATCAACCCTTCATCAAATGATGAAGTTTCCAACTAAGGATGGAGTAAAACAGTGTACAGAGAGAAACATGCAGCAAGAGAAATGTTCGTAGTACGCGACGTAGCGCCATCATCGACACCCTCTACATAGAAGGAGACAAAGGAAAAGCAAACATCCAAACAACAACAACAACCTCCATCTTTGTTTGGACCCGAATGATTGGATAAAGGCCGTGCCGCGTCCTCGGAGCGATACCAAACAGTTAAAATGTATCGAGGCTCAAACACTGTCATTGCTAAGGTATAACCCTCTCCCTTTTCATTTATGTTTTATACTAACTCACTGCATGAGTTCCATTAAGAGAAGTCGAAGCATCATCAAACTCGAAGATCTTGGGTTTCAAAGCATACGTTGCACTCTTTTTTCCATGGATCGGGTTTTATCCCAAATGGGTTTTACCGGCGAGGTTTTTAACGAGGCAACACTTATGTGCTACTTGAGGAAAACTCAACAAGTATTTAAGACTTCTTTTCAATCAACCTCGAATACTAGGGGCATCACCCTAGGAGGTTACTTTCTCAAAGGAATCAAGTTATGCCAAAGAGGGCTTCGATAGGAGAATGTTGTATCGGGCCAAACGGTCGAATGAATTGTGTATGCGTAGGATAGTCGAGCCCCTGATTGCAAAACCATGTATGCTTGTATCAAATAATTGAAGAAGCATCTTTGCTTATCAAAAACGCTTTGTGCTCCAAATAATTTTACTACTTTCACACAAAACGGCTCAAGGGTCAAAAACTCTCGAACACTCGGGGACTGTCATCGACCGTCAGCTCATCGAGCCATCAAAACTCGAATTCGTAAGACCTCAATAAGGCAACTTCGAGCTCATAAGCCCTCAGTGAGGCAACATCAAATTTGTAAGACCTCAACGAGTCATGCCCAAATTTATAAGACATTAAAAAGGCATAACCTCGATATTAAGGCCAAGGCTATATATTCGAATTTGTAAGACCCCTAAAAAGGCATACCCTCGATACAAACGCCGATACTATCACACCTGGTGACTAAAAGTCTACGGCCGAACATAAAGACTATGTTCATATTAAAAGGCTCCGGCAATTTTACGCGGCTCGGAGACGTCTGACTGCCGCCATAAAACTAAAGGCCTTCAAATACTTCGAAAATACTTCGAAAAGAACCAGTTAATCAGGTTACCCTCGGCATAAGCGAAGGAGCTTCGATAACATCAGCTCTAAACAATGAAAAGGCTTCAAAACAATCACCCTTCAGTGAAAAGGCTTCGAAAAATCATCCTTCAAAAGAACCTCCTGAGGTACTCAACTATCGTCACACATAGACACGTAATTGAGGCTCTCGTTTGAACCGTCGAAGAGTCGGACAAACACAAAACATGCCAAGGCATAATCAAAACTTCAAAAGTCTTTAGCCAAAATGAGGGTAAAATATAGCCATATTAGAGGTCGCATCGACCCAACCTAAAAAGAGCCTCAGGGCCAACATAAAGAGCCTTAGGGCCAATCTAAAGAGTCTCAGGGCCGATCCACAGAGCCTCAGGGCCGAGCTAGAGAGCCTAAGGGCCAATGTGTTGAAAACCTAAGGGTCAATGAGCCCGAGTCAAACATTGATTCGAGGACCGGGCCCTAAATGGTCAATTATTATCATTTACTCGTCAAGCTCAAAAACCTAAGGGTTTTTCATCTTAAAGTCCAACATATCGGACTAATTATCGGCAAGCATGAAAACTCGAAACATAAACAAAGACACAAGCAAGTGGAAATTTATATAAAGGGAAAACCAAGAGGTTTATATATATATATATATAATGATACAAAGATACAACGCCCCCCATAGGGAGCCCCTCATACAAATCAAGAAAGAAAGACTAGTCTATCTTCGGGGACTTAGTTCCCCCCCCCCCCCCCCCCC
>ML263182.1:30553-41562 GCA_005239495.1 Nicotiana undulata | reverse complement strand
CCACCCCCACTCTTCGAGGGTTTTATGTCCGTCAGCTCCTCGGGACCAGCTCCCTCAACAACCTTTTCCTCGTTATCTTCAAACATCAGCTTCGACATTAATAGAAATTAGGAACTTAGCGTCGATCTCATTTGCTTTGGCCCGCTTTATCTCGTCCGAGAGATCGAAGCCCTTATCATGAATCTCTTCTAGTGTTTCCCTCCGAGATCTGCATTGGGCATACTCATTGCTCCTCCTCTCTCTATAAAAATCCCCCATCAACTCTGTCTGAACGTCGGTAGCATCTTTTAAGTAGACAGTCGCCTTCTTATCAGCCTTTACTCAGACCTCTTTGGCTTCTGCTCGAGCCTCTATGACTTCGACCTTCATCTTCAAGAGATGGGTCTCGAGCTTAGTTATCCCACCCTCCTGAATCGAGTCGCCCTCTCGAGCACTACGGAGTTGAATTTCAAGGGCAGAGACCTTAGCCAAAGTGTTCTTTCTGGCCGCGACAAAGGCATCCTTTTGTTCCCTCAAATCATTGCACTCAGCGTTAACCCGATTCACTTCCCCCCGAAGGTATTCCAGCCTGTCTTCATGCTCACGGGCTAGGGTCAATTCTGATCGAAAATGTATTAACTCTTTTTCCTTCTTGCTACAAAGAAGCCCAAGGGATCTTTCCCCTTTCAAGGATTTACGCAACCTGGTATCGTAGCGGAGCAGCTCAGACATAAGTTTGTCGAAGGCCTACAAGAAAGAAGGCTCGATTTAGAAAAGAAGAAAGTACAAAGTTAGAAAAAGTTATAATAACTTCAAAACTCACCATAGAGAAGAGTCACTGAGCTTCCTCGAAGGTTGATTTGGCATCTATCGGCTCGGTCTCATCGGTCCCGATATATCGACGTCCGTGAACCAGCTCCCAAGTCAGGTAGTAAAGGTCCTTCGCCCTTCCTATCCTATGGAACCTCTCCCTCGAAGCTAGGGGCATCGGGCCCAGCAGGCTTGACAGTTTAGGGAGGCCTCCTGGATCGAGCCATCAATGAAGAGCCATCTTTCTCAAATGCATTGATATCCATTGATCGACCAAAATATAAGGTCTTCGTCACTAGATGCATCCTCCCCAGGCCTCCGGGAAGGCCCCGCTTTGCTATGAGTATCCTCTTCTTCCAAGGATCTTTTTCTCTTATTATCTTTCCCAGGCTCATAAGTCGAAGATCCCCCCTCCTCCTCAAAGGGGGACGGTCTTACCTCAGATAACTCATTGATGCCTGCAATAAAGGAATTAGTGTACGTAAAGGAAAGTACTCCTCGAGAAAATAACTACATAGCACATATCATGGTGTTTAGCCTCCCATTTCCCCTTTGACAAATCTCGCCACTTTCATTCGTCATAAGTCGAGCTGCAATATCGGGGACCTCATTCGGCATCCACGGGATCGCTGCGGATAAAGGAAAGGAAACATTCTTATGGATTCTGACTCCACCGAGAACAAAAATAATAAAGTACGGCGTATTACTTACGTTTGAAATTCCATTTCTCAGGGAACGGCAGGAACTCCGTAGGAATGATATCGACAGTTCTCACTTGAACAAATTGACTCATACACCCCCGATCCCTTTCCTCATCATCGCTTGTAAAAAAGGGCTTTGTGGACCGGCGTCGTAGCCTAATTAGACCTCGGTATTGCAAAGGCCGATATAACCTAATGAGATGGCTAAGAGTGAACTCAAGCTCAGCCTTTTCGACAAAATATCTCATAATCAGCATGATCCGCCAGAAAGACGGATGAACCTGAGCCAAAGTAACCCGATACCTTTGACAAAACTCGAGCATGATTCAGTCTAGAGGACCCAACATAAAAGGGTACGTATACACGTTCAGAAACCCCTCTACGTGGGCCGTAATATCCTCTTCCCGAGAAGGTATCTGCAGCATCACCCTTTCTCCCCATCCGCAGTCTCTCCTCACATCTTCGATGTGTCTCTCTTCTATTGATCGAATATACCTCGACGCATGTTATCGGTGGCCCGGAACGCTAAGAGGTTTATCCATTGCAAAGTCTCTCATCGAGACGAAACAATTTGAAGTTAGCTCGCGAAACGCCTGCGGTGTACCACCGATCGGGTAAGAAGCAGAGGTAGGACTTCCCTCTTTCTGATGAGCGGATTTAGACATGGTAGTTATAACTCCTTCAAAATAAGGGAGGGAGATGAAAACTCCAGCGGAAGCTTTAAACTGAGACGACGGAAGAACTGGTGCAACAAAAAAGGATTTTATAGAGAAAGATAGTTGCGCAAAGCAATAAAGCTCCTAATGAAAGAGAAAGCAAGTATATATAAGAAGAGAGGCGAATATTCATTAACTTTGATAGCCAATCAGCTATGATGAAGCAATTATGACTTTTGAGGAAATGTACCGACGGGGCCATTTCGTTCAGTTCACGGTCATGTCATAGGAATAACGTCACCACACAGCATTCGAGGGATCGAGGAGTCAAATCAATTCCTTACTAGCCAAGCCTAGGAAAGGCATGTGATTGAAATCAGAGCAGCCCGATCTCAAGGGTATTTGTTACTCCTAGACCGAGCTCGGAGGAGTTAAATTAAAGTTCTAGCTCAACTTTTGCATGAACACTAAAAGGAAAAACTTTGAAGACACTGAACAAGAAAATCCTTTGCATTCCAAAAATATATTTATAAAGGTGATTTTAAAAAACTCCTGTGCGAAGCCCATATACAAAAGAAGAAGAATTGAAAAGAACGAAGAAGGGCTTAGTCTTCTTCTCCACTGCTCTCTGATCCGCTAGCGGAGCCCTCGTCGGAAGTAATCTGTGTCGCCGACTCCTCTTCCAAAGCCTTCGCTTCTTCGATTTCGGTAGAGAGATCGAAGCCCTTGGAGTGCACTTCCTCGAAGGCCCGCCTTCGACCTTCTAGTCGAGCATGACCAAGGGCACGGGCCAACTTGAGATCAACTTCTTGAATTAGCTGTAGCAGTAATCACAACACCAATTGTTATTCATAAAGTTTGAGGAGGTTGACTAGTAAGAATTTAGTATTTTACAAGCTTCTTTTGATACGTTAAGTCCCTGTGGGATCGACTCTGGGCATAATACCCCAGGTTATATTTGCAATGCCCGCGTAGTCTTTTATTAGACACAGTTGAGCATGATCAAATTTTGGCACCGTTGCCGGGGACGTACGGTATTATCAAGGATAGTTGAAGAAAAATACAAAAATTCTTAATTATAGTCAAGTTTCTTTGATTTCACTCATTTATTGAATCTCTAACGTTTGTTGAATCGGTGGTACATGTGCATGCCTAGGAACTCTTCGAGAACTAGTGACGTTGTTGAAGCTTTACCAGACACCGAAAAGATTTTCAGGGTCGTGAACAGAGCCAATCGAAGGAGCAAACGACAGACAAACATTGAACCAATAGAATTTGATATGACAGAACTTAACAACATAGTTAATATTGATGGTGAGGTTGTTGGTGATAGGATGGTCAACCCTGCAGCAAGAAATGTTGCGCCTCAGGCGCCCATTGCACCTGAGGCACCACTATATGACTGGGCGCAACCCACAGTCGATAACTTGGAAACCGCGATTGTGGTCCCCCAGATTGAAGTAGAGTCCTTTCAGATCACAAACAATATGTTGCATCTGTTGCAGAATAAGGGGCTATTTTCGGGGTCATATGCCGAGGACCCTCAGCAACACTTGAAGAACTTTCTATCGATATGCAAAACCCAGCGACAACCTAATGTTACCCCGGATGCTCTAAGACTGTTATTGTTTCCGTTCTCGGTAACGGGGGTTGCTCAGACTTGGCTGAATTCACTCCCAATAAATTCTATTACTACATGGGAGGAGTTAGTCAAGCAATTTTTGGGAAAATTTCATCCACCCAACAAGACAGCACAACAGATCGATGAGATAATCAGTTTCAGACAGAAGCCCATAGAAACGCTACAAGAGACATGGGAGAGATTTAAAGGGATGCTGGTTATTTGCCCACATCATTGTATTCCTGAGCAAATGTTGGGGCAACATTTCTATATTGGGCTAGCTGACAGTGTGAAAGCCAACGTAGATGCATCAGCAGGTGGAGCGTATCTCAACAAGACGTGGAGAGTGCCAGAGCTTACTTGACACTATGGCACAAAATTCAGGGTGGACCACTAGGGGTGCACCTATCACGCCAATTGTTCACTCATTTCCATTAGACCCATCTAACACTATGGCTGAGAACATGGCTACATTGATGACTCAGATGAGTATTCTCACAAAGAAGGTGGAAGAATCAGGCGTGAAGCAGCAGGTTCATATTGTAGACACTACCAATGGGGGATTATGCACATCTTGCGTAAGTCAACCTATGGGTAATCACTGGAATGCGGACTGCAATCAAGCTCCCTATCCGGAAGACATGAACTATGTGTCTAATTATGGAGGTTAGAGACAGGGAGGTCAGAATTGGGGTCAGCAAGTTCAACCTTACAGACCACCCCACCTACAACACAATAACGGTAACATGGGTGCCATGAGACCTCAGGGTAACATGGCACCTTACAATCGATCTCATGGATACAACAACCAGGCTCAACAACAAGCTTATAATCCCCCTCAGGAGCAACATGGGGGAAGACATGAAGATGGATTCTCCAGGTTAGAAGCTATGATGCAACAAGTGATTGGGTCAACTGCCAAGATCAGCGAAAGAGTAGATGCCCGTGACTCAGCCATTAAAAACATTGAGGTACAACTGGGGCAAATTTCAAATACAGTGCACAATCGTCCTCATGGAACTTTATCCGTTGATACTCAAGTGAATCCAAGAGACCAGGGCCCAAATCAACTTATGGCAGTGAGCCTCCGCAATGGCAGAGACTTGGACTTGGAGCAAGAGATGGTGCGCGAAAGCAGACATACAAATACGCTAGTGCAAGTGCCTATTGAAATTGATGACGCGACTCCTTTGACTAAGGTCACAGTGCAACCAGTTGAAGAAAAATCCAGCAATCAAGGTGAGGCTGAAAATGCACTGGAGGAAATCTCAGAGCCGGTAGTAGAAGTTGCGGTTGAAAAAGAAAAAGAACAGATAACAGGAAAGAAAAGACCACCAGCTCCATTCCCTCAAAGGCTGGCAAAATACCAGAAGGATGAACAGTATAAGAAGTTCTTGGACGAGCTAAAGCAAATACAGGTAAATATCTCGTTGATTGATGCTTTGAAGGAAATGCCTGATTACGCTAAAATGATGAAAGATTTGATGTCCAGAAAATTTGACTTCCAAGATCTAGACACTGTCACCCTTAACCAAACTTTTAGTGTGGTGGTGACGCGTCTTATTGCTGAAAAGTTGTCTGACCCAGGGAGTTTTACAATTCCTTGTACTATTGGCAACTTTGCTTTCGCCAAAGCTCTATGTGACTTGGGGGCTAGCATCAATCTCATGCCGCTGGCCATCTATAAAAGACTGGGGATTGGTAGAGCCAGGCCTACATCCATGCTGTTGCAACTTGCTGATAGGACGGTGAAGAGATCGTCGGGTATTCTGGACGATGTGTTAGTACAAGTGGGGAAGTTTGTGTTCCCTGCTGATTTTGTGATCTTAGACTGTCGGGTAGATGAAGAAATTCCCATAATCTTGGGAAGGACATTCTTGGCCACAGCCAGAGCCCTTATCGATTGTGAGACTGGTTAGCTTAAGATGAGTCTCAATGATGAAGAAATCACGTTCAACGTGCAGAAGTCTATGAGGCGACCAAGTGAGTTCGCCAACTGCTCTCTTATTGACGCCGTGGACGTGATACTAGACGAAGATGATGCGTCCCTAACTGTTGGGGACACTTTGGCTGCATGTTTGATGAACTTAGATGATGTGAATGGTGAGGAATTAGCAGAGTGGGTCTTAGCTCTGGAAGGAAAAGGGATATGGCCGAGGACTCTCGAAATTGAACCTTTACACTTAGAGAAGAGAGAGAGTCCGCCAGCCAAACCCTCAGTTGAAGAACCACCCAAGTTAGAGCTGAAGCCTTTACCAGCCCATCTCAGGTATGCGTTTCTCGGACCTAACTCTACACTACATGTTATTATCTCATCTGGTTTGTTAGATGTGCAGGAACAACAGCTGTTACAGGTACTCTCGGAGTGCAAAACTGCCATTGGGTGGACCATGGCAGATATCAAAGGGTTCAGCCCAGCCTATTGCATGCATAATATTCTCTTGGAAGAGGGGCACCGACCTTCTAGGGAACACCAAAGGCGCTTGAACCCGAATATGAAGGAAGTGGTGAAGAAGGAAATCATAAAGTGGTTAGATGCGGGAATCATTTTCCCCATCTCTGAAAGCAGCTGGGTTAGCCCAGTACAGTGTGTACCAAAGAAGGGTGGTATGACGGTAGTAAATAATGATAAAAATGAGCTTATATCCACCAGAACCGTCACGAGTTGGAGAATATGCATGGACTACCGAAAATTGAATCTTGCCACCCGCAAAGACCACTTCCCACTTCCCTTCATTGATCAGATGCTCGACCTGCTAGCATGGAGATCTCACTTTTGTTTCCTTGACGGGTATTCGGGGTACAACCAAATTTCTATTGCCCTGGAGGATAGGGAAAAGACCTCCTTCACATGCCCTTATGGGGTGTTTGCTTTCAGAAGGATGCCCTTTGGCCTCTGCAATGCACCTGCAACATTCCAACGGTGCATGATGGCCATTTTCACAGACATGGTGGAAGATATCATGGAGGTCTTTATGGACGACTTCTCAGTGGTGGGAAATTCGTTTGATGAATGCCTAGCAAATTTAAACCGTGTGCTGAAGAGATGTATAGAGACGAACCTGGTGTTGAACTGGGAGAAGTGCCATTTCATGGTACAAGAAGGAATCGTCTTGGGGAATTTTGTCTCAAGTAAAGGTATTCAGGTTGACAGAGCCAAGGTCGAGGTGATTGAAAAACTTCCACCACCCACGACAATCAAAGCTATTCGGAGCTTCCTGGGACACGCCGGATTCTACTGGCAATTCATCAAGGATTTCTCCAAAATTGCCAACCCTCTCTGTAAGTTGCTAGAAAAAGATAACCCATTTGTGTTTTCTGATGATTGCAGGGTGGCTTTTGAGGAGCTAAAGAAGCGTCTAGTCACAGCACCGATTATAGTTTCCCCCGACTGGGAGCAACCATTTGAGCTCATGTGTGATGCTAGTGACTACACTGTAGGAGCCGTGTTGGGGCAACACAGAGACAAGGTAATGCACCCAATTTACTACATAAGTAGGACATTGAGTAGAGCTCAGCCGAATTACACGGTAACAGAAAAAGAGATGTTGGATGTAGTGTTTGCCTTCGACAAGTTCAGGTCTTACCTGATCGGGTCAAAGGTGATTGTGTACACTGATCATGCAGCCATTCGCTACTTAGTTGAGAAAAGAGAGTCTAAGCCTCGCCTAATTCGTTGGGTACTACTCTTACAAGAGTTTGACTAGGAGATTCGTGACCGTAAGGGAACAAAAAACCAAGTTGTTGATCATTTATCACGACTTGAAGGTGCTGAAAAGGCACCTGAGTCTGAGGATATTCTGGAACCCTTTCCAGATGAGCAGTTGCTGGCCACAAGTGTGGAAGAGGTACCATGGTACGCAAATATTGATAACTACCTTGCATGTGGCATCGAACCTTATGAGCTCTCCTCCGTGCAAAAGAAACAATTTTATCGTGACTGCAGAAATTATTATTGGGATGAACCGTATTTGTTCAGAATTTGTATTGATAACATGATCGGGAGATGCGTCTCCGAGATAGAACAATTTTCGATTTTGCAGGCTTGCCACGCGTCACCTTATGGGGGACACTTTGGAGGAGTCCGGATAGCAGCAAAGGAGTTAGAGGCCGGTTTCTACTGGCCAACAATTTTCAAGGACGCCCACCAGTGGGTAAAAGGATGCAATGAATGCCAAAGAACGGGAAACATATCCCGTCGTCATGAGATGCCTATGAAGCTAATGCAGTAAGTTGAGGTGTTCGATGTCTGGGGGATCGATTTCATGGGTCCCTTTGTCAGCTCTTACGGCAATAAGTTTATACTTGTTGCTGTGGACTACATGTCCAAATGGGTGGAAGCTGCAGCATTCCCCACCAATGATTCGAGAGTGGTGGTTGGGTTTTTGAAGAAGAATATTTTCACCCGGTTTGGAATTCCGAGAGCTATTATCAATGATGGGGGTACAAACTTCTGCAACCGGGTCTTTGAGAAGTTGCTGGCTAAATATGATGTGCGCCACAGGGTGGCCAACCCGTATCACCCCAAACAAACGGGCAGGTAGAGGTCTCTAATCGAGAGATCAAGAGTGTGCTCACAAAAACTGTAAACGCCACAAGAACGAATTGGGCAAAAAAGCTTGACGATGCACTCTGGGCCTACAGAACCGCATTCAAAACACCAATCGGTATGTCCCCATACAAGTTGGTATTTGGGAAGGCCTGCCATCTGCCTGTGGAGCTTGAACATCGAGCTTGGTGGGCCTTAAAGCAATTGAACATGGACCCCGATGCTGTTGGGAAAAATAGACTGACAGAGCTGCATGAGCTGGAAAAATTCAGATATCACGCTTTTGAAAGTACGAGGCTATACAAGGAAAGAATGAAAAGGCTACATGACAAGCACATTGTGGACAGACATTTCAAACCGGGAGACAAGGTATTATTGTACAATTCAAGGTTGAGACTTTTTCCTGGTAAGCTTAGGTCCCGATGGTCTGGGTCGTACTGTGTTAAAGAAGTGTTCCCATCTGGAGCTGTGGAGATTACAAGTGAAAATTGCACCAACACCTTCAAGGTTAATGGTCAAAGACTGAAAATGTACATGGGAATGGATGAAACGAAGGAGTTGTCTGTGGTGCGGCTCGATGAACCATAGAGGTTGAGTGATTCTTAAATGCGCTCATTCTGCGTCGTGCCGCGACGTTAAATCAAGCGCTTCTTGGGAGGCAACCCATGATAGTTTTAATCTCTAACACGTTGTGGTGTATGCATGAGAGTTTGGGAGGGTGTTGAACCAAAAGCCTGGGCCTAGCACCAATATGGTAAAACAAAAAAAACAAAAAAAAAAAAAACACCGTTTGGCACCGCGCCTGCTGCGCGACCGCGGTGAGACCGCAGCCAAACACCCTTGCAGGAGTTTGGCACCGCGCCCGCGGCGCGACCGCCGCCAAACACCCTTGCAGAAGTTGGCACCGCTCCCGCGGCGCGACCGCGGCAGGCCCAGGTAAGTGCTGAATCGAAATTTATTTTTATTTATTTTTTTCTTTTCTTCTTTTTAATACCCAAACCCGTTTTTTTTTCTACCCCACTAACCCCACAACACCTCTACCCCCACTTCTTCCTCTTATTCTTCTTCCTTTCCCCTCCCGCATTCAAACCCAACACATCTACCCCTTCTTTTTCCTCTTCTTCTTCTTCCTTTCCCCTCCCCCATTCAAACCCAACACCTCTACCCCTTCTTTTTCCTCTTTTTCTTCTTTCTTTGCCCACCCCTATTCAAACTCAATAACCCCCCCCCCCCTTGTCCGCCCACCCCTTACCACACACGGATTCCCTCTTCCCTCCTCTATTTTCCTTCCTCCCCAAGACCCCATTGTCAGCCTACAAGCACTATGGCCCGCCGGAAGCGCCGAAACACGGCCAGCACATCTGAAGCACCGACTTGGGACGAATCCCATTTCCTGTCGGAGGAGGCGGAGAGCCGGTTTAATGCGAAGGCTACAAAGAGTTGTGTCCCTGAGGTAGCAGTTGATCGGGCAGCACTCCGGGTTGAAAACTCGGATATGTACGAGAAGATCAGACGAAGGGGGATGGAGTTCTTGTTTGAGGAGCCAGAACCGGCCAACATAATGGTCGTCCGGGAGTTCTATGCGAACTGCCCAGAACACATGTGCCGCTCTGTGATTGTTCGTGACAAAGTGGTTGAGGCCTCCATAGCAAAGATTCGTCATGTCCTGCAGCTGCCACCGTTCACGGGCGACATTGATTACTACCATAACTCCTCAGGGGTCGATTGGGACACTCTCATTGAGACAATCTTTGTAGGGGTTAGCCGATCTAGATTAAGGAGAACATCACACTCCATTCCAGTTCTTTCACTTGGGAAGCTAAATGATGGTTCAACATAATCTACAACAGATTTTTGCCCACTGGCAACACTTCGGATGTGAACAGCTTACGGGCATTGCTAGTCTGGTGTTTTGTCAACAAGCGGGACTTTGATGAGGCTAAAATTATTGGGGATGAAATGATCCTTCGGTCACCTCTGTTGACCAAAGAATTTTACTTCCCCTCACTTGTGACGTGCTTATGCCACCTGGCCAATGTCCCCACAAACCCTCTTGATGGTTCTTTGGGTCACAGAGCACCTTTTCGAGCTGCTAAGATCACGGTCGGCAGAGATGTCACCGCGCCCATCGAGCTTGATACTGATGATGATGACGCAACCCCCGTGGCACCCCCTCGGCGTTCCTACGATGGAGTTGTCCCCTCTCAGAGACCCCACGCTGGGGCGACTTTCAGCAGGTCCCAGTCTAGCAGACCTCGGATTCCCTCATTGGAGGAAGAGGTGGCGGATCTTCGCACCTCAGTAGATGGCCTGAACGTACGCCTTGATGCTATGTCCAGATGGCAGGCCAAGAGCGAGAGCAGGATGATGGCATAGTTCCGCGCCATTGGGAGGGCATGCAACATGGACCCCAATTCCGTCTCCGACTCTGAGTGACCACGAGGGAAGTCTTCTTACCCCCTCTTTTCACTATCTTTATTCAATGTCATGGGGACATGCCATATCTTTCTGTGTGGGGTGGGAGATTTGCTTCATTGTTGTTGTATTTATGCAATTAATTGTGTTTTCGTTTTTTTGTTTTGTTCAGGTGAATAGTTTGTTTTAATTACGTTAGACATCATTGACTTGGCTCGACGATGGACACTTGTCGACGGGTTTCTTGAGAGTCAACGTCAAAAAAAAAAAAAAAAAAA
>ML263182.1:1264-30301 GCA_005239495.1 Nicotiana undulata | reverse complement strand
GAATGAGTTACATGCCAAGTGTGTGTGAGGTAGTTCATGTATTCTATGTCTGCATGTGATACCTAGAACTTGCTCTGTGTGTGTGTGAAGCGAAATAGAAGTTGTTTGGTTTTAGAGATGATATAGGCATTTCTTTGTGAAGCCTGCATAGTATGTATCCACCTGTAAACAGTATACCATAGTTAACCCCTTTGAGCCTATAGCTTGTTCCCTTGTTAACCTTATAACAGCCTTACTCCATATGTTTGAATAGCTTGATTTTTCGAACCTTGTGCCTCCTATAAGCACTTGAATTGTTAAAGAGTATATAAAAGTCAAAGTGTGGGGTGGTAATGTGGTGAGCAAAGGAAGATCAGGGAAATAATTGAAAAGTGCAATGAAAAAAAAATATGAATAATGAAGGTAGGACAATGAAAATATTGGTCCTAAATACTGATTATAAGAAAAAGCCAGTGCACCTAGAAAAACGGGGGGATGACTTATGAAAGAAAGTGTGGAAAGAGAAGTGTGCAGAACATGGAAATTGGGCTAAAACGTAAGGTTAATGTATTAAAAGTGCTTAGGGAGGTTAGTCACTATACCATAATATACCCTACCCGTCCCTTAGCCTACATTACAACCAAATTAATCCCTATTGATCTTAGACTGAACAACTCGATTAGTAGAGCATTACACTACGGGCAAGCTTATGGTGTATATGTGTGGCATGTGAATGTTCTTTATTGAGAATGAGTGAATTCTTTCCATCTAAAGTTCCTTGATGTATTTAATTTTATATGTGTGGGACTTTTCTCAAAAGTGTGATGCGAGGGCATGTAATTCATAAGGAAAAGGCAAGTCTTCACTTATATCTAGAGTTCTTAGAGTAAGCACAAGTGTGGCATGGCATTAGAGTCTTCACTTGAGGTGTGGCCGTTGCACTGCTTAGGGTGCTCTTTTATAATGGCAGGTGTGACATAAAAAGGGTAATGCATTAGACGATTAGGCCTAAAAGTGTGGTTTAACTTGCTCGAGGACGAGCAAAAACTTTAAGTGTGGGGTGTTGATAATAGGTGAATTTGACTATAATTAGGACCCTAAGGAACCACATTTTGTATCGTTTTAATGTAAATATTGATAACAACATGCTCTGATTAGTGCTTTTCATGTATTGCAGGTGAAATATCATAAGAAAAAGACGTTGGAACATTTTTGGAGTCAATTACGGAATAAAAGGAAGTGAATCAAATAATACCCACAAAGTGCACCAAATAATAAGCAAAAGCTGAGCTGAAGTAGGCCTACCGTGGTCCGGGCGCGATCGCGGTAGGAAGCAGCCGCAGATTCAGAAGGCCTGTTTGGCCGCAGTCCTGGTGTAACCGCGGTGCGACCGCGGCAGGACGCGTAAACTTCAGGGACTAAAGTGCAAAACACGGGATTTTAAGCCCCAAACCCTATATAAACTTAAGGAATTCGCCCAAGAGAAGGAGAGAATCAGTTTTGAAAGTGGAAAACATTGAAAGCAAGGACAAGAGGCAAGAAGGAACATTGGGCATCAATCTTTATTCTCCTCTTTTGTTCTTTTATCATTGACTATGAATTCTTTTGTAGTTTTTGTTATTATTATGAGTAGCTAAATAATTTAAGCTAAGGTTTTGGTGGAACCCGTTGGGGATAAATTTGTTGGCATGTTAATATAGCTGTGAATTGGGTTTTAATCTCTATTTGTTCAACTACATTTTGATTGTAGTTAGTTGAAGGGCTCTCATCTAGCGGTTCCTATTTAGTATGTATATGCTTGAGAAAGAGTGCATATTTAGGTAATTGTTGAGAAATACCACTCCTGGAGTATAGACGAGAGTCATAACCGAGGGTTTAGAGGTTGGGTTAGAGATAATATAACTCGGGTGCAATCTAGAGTGAACCGTAACGTAAATATAGCTAGCGTAGCTCGAGAGAGTGCGTCTAGTAAATTATCATAAATGCTTGAGAAAGATTTACGATAACTGGAGAGTTCATGATTGATAGAGACAACCAAATCAAAGCTATAGGAATATACAACTAGGGACAGAACCAACGGGGGAAACCATTGCCTTAGACTTTTATTCCAATTGTTTTCAACTGCTTGATAATTATTCTCAGTTTATTAGATTCAATTAGCTGTAGCAGTAATCACACCAATTGTTTAAATAAATTTTGAGGAGGTTGACTAGTAAGAATTTAGTATTTTACAAGCTTCTTTTGATACGTTAAGTCCCTGTGGGATCGACTCTGGGCATAATACCCCAGGTTATATTTGCAACGCCCGCGTACTCTTTTATTAGACACAGTTGAGCGTGATCACCTATCATTTTGTAATGCACATGAATATTCAATACAATAGAACATTCTTTGATTTTCTTGCTTAAACGCGCTCAACAATTACTATACAAATTTATTGTTCTTTATTTATTGTCTTCATTAATTTTTCTTCATCTAATACCCATTATTAGCCGCAAAAGGATGTCCCCAAGGCCCCCAATATCATTGTTTGTTCATCGACTACTCATTACTAAGCGTTATAATTAGACCTCGAGGCCCATTTTCAGTGAGCTCGAGGCCCATTCTAGTAACAAATTGGTTTGCATATCTTAATTTGCTTACTCACATTTAGCACTTCCTATCTAATAACTAGTATTAAGATAAATCACATATTTTTAGATCCACAAAACCAAATATAATTGTTACTACCATTTTCAAGGTAAACAACGATAGGCGCCATCATGATAATGGTTAGATTTTGGGGTCGTGACAAGTTGGTATAGGAGCCTAGGTTACATAGGTCTCACGAGTCATGAACAGGTTTAGTAGAGTCTTGCGGATTGGTACGGAGACGCCTGTACTTATCTTCGAGAGGCTGCAGAACCTTTAGGAAACTTCACATTCTTGAATTCTTATCATGCGGTATTGATTCGGTTTGAAGTGTAACTCTTTGAATTACTTCCACGTATTCGTATGCGCACATGAGCTCTCGGTATCAGTTTTGCATCGACGACTTTTGATTCCATGGATGAGGTGCGAGATGTGATTCCTGTGTGTTGATGTTGGGCCATTCTGAATGACTTGAGGCTGTGTTTGATAAGAGGTTTATTACCAGCATTTGGTTGTTTTGGGAAGTTGGTATGATTGGAAATCATAGTTGTGAGCGTTTAAATTATGTGGCATAACATGTGATTTTAGGTATGTTTTAGACTCGTTCGAGGACGAATGTATGTTTAACTGGGGGAAGATGTAACGACCCGACCGAACGTTTTGTGCAATTTCACTTCGCTCAGTTTTTTAAGGGCGTGATTAGATCCGTATGATGTGTTATAAATTATGGGAATCATCGATTTTGGTATTTCAGGTTATCCGGAATTGATTTGAGAGAATGTTCTCCGCTAGATGCTCTAAATTTGGAAGGTTTGACCATGTTTTTGACTTTTTAATAAACGAATTTGGATTTGGAATTTTATGATGCAGTTAGATTCTTTGGGTGATTTTAGACTTAGAAGTGTGTCTGGAATGTAATTTAGAGGTCCGTGGTAGAGTTAGGCTTGAATTGGCAAAAGTTAGAAATTTGGCGATTTTGGTCGGCGGTGGAAAATTAGGTATCGCGGTCAGAATGGAAATCCAAAAGTTGGAATAGGTTCGTAGTGTCATTTGTGACGTGTGTGCAAAATTTGATGTCATTCGAACGTGGTTTGATAGGTTTCGGCGTCGTTGGCGAAATTTGGAAGTTTAGAAGTCTTAGGCTTGAATCTGAGGTTGATGGTGTTTTGGTGTTATTTTGGGTATTCCGACGGTTCGACTAAGTTCAGGTAGTTATGTATGACTTGTTGGAATTATTGGTTGAGGTCCCGAGGGCCTCGGGTGAGTTTCGGATAAGTTTGGGATGCGTTGTGCTCACTTTTTTTTATGTTTCGACGTCGGTTCTTCAAGCATAAATGGTACCACATCAAGCAAATGAGCTCTGATTCCTGTTTTGACTGAAGCATTAGATCCGTATCGTAATTACGGAGCCAAAGCAAAATGAATCGTCGAATTTGGACATCGTATAGGATGTTATGGTCATTTTACTAAGAATTAGGTTGCTATATGTTTCAGATTACTTACATAATTCCCACTAACGTCGCAATTACAAATCTGCACTATTTACAAATGTTGAAACCAACATATCTCTTTCATTATAAGGTAAAATTGAGTGATTCAAAAGCCTAAATGTACTTGAATTTCACAAGGAATCCATTGGAGGCATCAAAAGCGAGTTTTGGGATCATTTGGCACGAGAACCAAGGCAGAATTGCTGGCAGAAAAATATATAAAATAAGGATTTGTTCATTAGGTTGTATTTTGAGTTGGGGAGCTCGGATTTGGGCAATTTTTGAGGCGATTTTCACCGTATGGATTGAGGTATGTGTTCTATACTCGGTTTTGGTTATATTTGATGAAGCCATCTTCGTTTTTGGGATTTGATTGATGATTTCAAAGTGAAGTTGAGGGAGTTAGGGCTTGAGTTTTGGATAGTTTAAGGTAGGGATTTGAGTGACCAAACGGAGTCCGATATTGATAATTTTTATATGGTTACACTCGAGAGAGGACGAGGGTTTTGATTATTCCATTTTCGACTGGTTTCGAGACGTGGGCCCGGGGGCCGGTTTTGGCCGATTTCGGATTTTTGGCATATTTTATAGTTTTTATTGTGGAATTTGATTCTTTAGCACATGTTGATGGTATTAATCTGGTTATGGTTAGATTCGGAGATTCTGGAGGCTGAGTCCAGAGACGAGGGAATCTGATTAGGATTTACGCGGTTGAGGTAAGTAACAACTTTAACTCTGGCTTTGATGGTATAAACCCGGAGTGTTTGATATCATGTGATTGTTTGGATGTGTTTATATATTTACTTGTTGTCGAACTTGTCTGCCTTCATGTTAGGGATCTGCTTAGGATTTATTCATGCTCACATTAGTTATAGTCATAGAAATTATTGTACATGTTTACCTCAGTCTCTATTATTTGCTAATATGATGTGATACTTGATGTGGGTTGTGTTCCCTTGTTTGTTGATAATGGTGAGGCTAGTGAGGTACATGATTGAGTGAGGCCGAGGGCCTGGTTGTGAGGATGTTAATACCATAGAGCGTGAGTTGTCCGCGTAGCACATGAGTTGACCGTGGGAGTCTAGGTATTGATACCATAGCGCGTAATTTGTCTGCGCAGCACGTGATTTGACCGTGCGGATCCAGGTATTGATATGATGGCCTGGTTGTGAGGATACTAATATCATCGCGTGTGAGTTGTCCGCGTAGTACGTGAGTTGACCGTGCGGGTCCAGGTATTGGCACCATAGCGCGTGAGTTGTTTGCGTAGCATGTGAGGTTACCGTGCGCGTCCAGGTATTGATATGATTGCATGTGAGTTGTCCATGCTTAGCGCTTGGGCTTTGGGAGCCCCTCCGGAGTGTGTACACACCCCTAGTGAGCGCAGGGTGTTGAGTATATTGAGTGTTGAGTGCTGAGTGCGAGTGATGAGTGATGGAGTGACATTGCTGTGAGGTTGCATTTACTTTTGCTTTTGCTGCATTTATCTGTTAAATTTCTTTGTGGCATTTGTTTGTGTTTATTGAATTTACCTGTTTATTCATGTTTATTGTAAATTTTAAAAATAAATAATTGGACTGTTTTGCTTAGCTCGTCACTACTGCTCAGTTCCTTAGTTATTTCTATTACTACTGAGTCGGTTGTACTCATACTACACCCTGCACTTTATGTGCAGATCCTGGTGAGTTAGAGTGCGGCGATCGTTGAGTTCAGGCCGACTATCTGTGGATATTGCAAGGTAGCTACTAGCGTACGCAGGACCTTGTTACTCCTTTTGTCATTTCTTCTTTGGGACAGTTAGATAGTTTATATATCTTAGTTCATAGTTTTAGACGCTCATGACTTTGTGACACCCCGATGTTTGAGGCTCATTTTCTTATTTTATATTAATTATATTTAGAGTTGATTTAGTTATGAAAATTTCAAATATGGGAATTCTATTAAATTCTTATAATCAAATTAGTAGTAATATTTTTAGAAATAGGCTTGCCTTGTAACACAATAGGCGCCATCACGACCATGGTTAGATTTTGGGTCATGGCATGCCCTACATCCTTATTGTCAGCATGTTGTAAAGAACATCTGTCATGATAGAGAACCAACTTCATATGAAGAAGCAGTAGTGTATATTGCTTGGAAAAGTGCCATGACACAGGAACTTGACGCATTGTATGCTAATAACGCATGGGACTTAGTTCCCTTACTTAAAGGCAAACAGGCTATTGGATGTAGATGGGTGTATAAATTCAAACATAAAGTAGATGGCAATATAGATACAAAGCAAGACTAGTTGTTAAGGGATATACTCAGCAAGCTAGCAACAGAGACATTCTCTCCAGTAGTCAAGATGACCACTGTCAGGTCCCTCGTTGCCATAGCAGCAAAGAAAAAATGGGAAATCTCACAACTGGATGTGAATAATGCAATTCTCTATGGAGATTTGCATGAGGAAGTGTATATGCATGCTCCTCCAGGTCTTGAGGTGCAGGGGGGAGGGGGGGAGGGGGGGTTAGTTTGCAAACTGAACAAGTCCCTCAATGGGTTAAAGCAGGCCAGTAGACAATGGTATAATAAGTTGGCTGAAGTTCTATATTCAAGAGGGTGCGCACATTCCATGCATGACTATTCCTTATTCCACAGGATGTAAGGTTCATGTATTGTCTTTATAGCAGTGTATGTTGATGACATGTTGCTCACAGGGACTTTCAGAAGAGATCAACCAGCTCAAAGCTTTTCTACCGGATAGGTTCAATATTAAGATTTGGGAAATTTACATTACTTCCTAGGGATGGAAATCCTTTACAAATCAGATGGCATTATCATTTCCTAAAGAAAGTTTTTCCTAGACTTGCTAAAAGAATATGAGTGTCTGCATTCCCCAAGTTTGACTTCTCCCCTTGATCATACAGCAAAGTTGAAAGCTAAAGAAGGGCTCCTTTGTCTGATCCTACTTTTTATAGGAAGTTAGTTGGGAAACTGATCTTCTTTACTAATACAAGGTTAGCCATAACATGTAGATTTCAACATCTCAGTCAATTTATACATGATCCTAGGGAGACTCACTTGCAAGCAGCATATCATATGCTGAGATACCTAAAGAGTGACCTTACCCTGGGTCTATATTTCAGCAATACAGATGATCTTTCAGTTGTTTCCTATTGTGATTCTGATTGGGTTGCTTGGCCTAATTCTAGAAGATCGGTATATGGTTATGTTGTGTTTTTGGGTGGTAGCCCTATCAGCTGGAAGTAAAAGAAACGGGAAACCATCTCCCTCTCCGCAGCAGAAGCAAAATACAGAGCCTTCAGAAAGGTTGTTAGTGAGCTTGTTTGGTTGTCCAAACTACTTGAGGAACTCACACTGCCAGTTTGTTTGCCCATACTTGTACATTGTGACAGCCTCTCTGATCTGCGCATTGCTAGGAACCCTATGTTCTATGAAAGAACCAAACACATTGAAGTCAATTACCATTTCGTTCGTACCAAGCTTCAGGAAGGTCTCCTATCTTTACACCACATTGGCACTGAAGAGCAGCTTGCTGATGTGCTCACCAAATACCTCACTGGAATCAATCATTGTTCTGTTCGTGGCAAGTTGGGTGTGATCTCCTCACTTCCAACTTGGGGGGGAAGGGGGGGGGGAGGGGTATCAAGACTATGTTTATATTGTAAAGTTAATGCACTCTATTAGTTAGTGTAGTTAGTATCAATTAGTATCAGTTAGTATATTGCTTAGCTGTTAAAAACATAAGTTAGTAGAAGTTTATTCTTTATTTCCAGTTGTATCCTAGTTCTGCATCTCAATATAATTGAACAGTAACAAATACAAAATGTGAGAGTTTTCATTTTCACAAAGTCAGACTCTCTTAAGCTCTTTCTTTTCTCCATACGAGCTCCTTCTTCTAGAAACTTCTGAATCATCCATTGAAGGTGATGTGGAGCTCATCTCATAAATATTATCTCTAAAAGTTCATAGCTAATTCCAACTTTTATTCATAGTACATGAATCTATGTGATAAATAATGTTCATTCTATTTTGCTTCATGTGAGGTGTTCCTCCTAATTTTTTATTAGGTTTTGCAATCACATGAAGTCTCCAGAAATATGTCATGGACTAACAATACTAGTACTGAAGTTCTTCAAACTGCTCCATAGATATTTTCTTTCAGGTGGTACACTTGACATAGATAGCAATGATAAAAAAAACTAGTTCTTTCTATTTTCATCCACCATCTTCAAGGTGGGTTGTTACTCATCTTCCTCAATGATAATAGTTTGATATGGATTTGATCAAAAATACTATATAATCCCATTTGAATTGGATTGACATTGGTGAAAATCCAAAAGCCTCTTGTACCCCTCAATCTTATCTATACTAACAAAAGGTTCAAAAATAGAAACTAATTAAATCCAATTAAATATTAACAAGAGTCTTCAATCTCTAAATATTACTGCCCTCTCCCTTATATTATAGAATATAGCACTTATCATGGAAAACATATTTGGGGTATTATCCAAGTTTGGTCTTCTCTCCTTAGAAGGAGGGAATGATTTATTGATGGTTTTTCTCTCTTTCTTCCTTTGTTCACCTCTTTCTCTTCCAACTAGAGAAATATCATTCTTTCTAGTTGTCTCTTTAATAATTTCGATAATTGGTCATCAGTAGGTTTGTCAGCTTTGCTCTTACTGTCTGATGCATTATTGATAGTGTTGGTGTGTCTTTCATCAACTTTTTCATGTTTCTTTGTAGTGGAGTTCTATGAAATCTACAATCAGGTTGAGTCCTGATAGTTCATTGATTTCTATAGAAATATTATAGGGATCCAGCATAGTTTCTTCTACAATATGATTGATAATTTCTTAATTTTTTTTGTCATTTGTATCTACTAATTGGGGATTTTTTGTTGTTTATTTTAACTTTACCCACTTTTCTTATTGTAAATGTTTTTCAATAATTTCTTAGCAACTCGAGTTGATCCTATGTAGTGATTGAATTAACTATCGTCTAAGCAGGAGAGCTAGTAAAAACATACTTAAATATACTTTACTCTTCTTTTTGGGAAGTTTTTTTTATGTTATTCTTCTTTACTCTTTTAGTTCTCTCCCTAGCATCTTGGTTGTTGTGATTTTCTCCTTCCTCTTTCTCATTCCTCTTGAAATCAGATTATACCTCTTGATAGAGTAAGATGTTAGTACTTTTAACAGTTGTAATTCCCTTGTTCTTGCCTTTTGATCTTCTCTATTTATCTTATTGTCACAACCCGAAATCCAACTAGTCGTGATGGCAGCTAACCCAACCCTCTAGGTAAGTCAATTAACAACAATCCAATTCAAATGAGGTTTTTGTTAAAAAACAACAACATACCACTAAGTTGGGAGATTAGTGGTATTTTTATTAATAAAACAAAAACAAAAATAGTGGCTTACAATATGAAAAAGGTACGAGTTAGCTAAAATATGTATCAACTTATAGACAACATGCCATAAGTTGATAACTAAAAATAATCTAAGTATAGAAACTAACTTTGCTCCATGCTTCATGTTCTCAAAGTCATGGAACTTATTTGTATCATTTATATGTAGTGAAAGTATCCTTTTCTTATCCTCCCATGGTATATGTTGATGGATGACTTGATACCTGCACGCCAACTCCAGCCAGACACAACAACATCAGCTCCAAGATCTGCTTTCAAGGTGCAGAAGGGTAGTATGAGTACAACTGACCACATGTACTCAATAAGTAACAAACCTAAACCTTAGGTTGAAAGTAGTGACGAGCTTGGAGAAACGGTCAGAGTCCAACACCAATAGTCAATAACTACTTGTAACAATATAATAAAAGCAGTGCAAGTAATAATTCAAAAATATTATGCTCAACTCGTTTACAGTTACAGAAAATATGCATGTTTTTTAGGTATAACAATGAAACCCAAATCTTTCACTAAGATCACCAAAATACGAATATATCATAAAAAATGTGACTTTTTGCAAACTTTCAACAACAGATAAGATATTTCATTATCAGATAACGTGAGGAAAGTATATCTTTATGCTTACATCTCAATATGCATGTCAAGTCATCAATTATCATATACCGTCTAGCATGAGGAAAATGCATCTCTATGCCTACATGCCAAGTATGCATGTCAAATGTAATAGTGATAATCCGAGGTACTCACACTCTCAGAGTACTTAATCTTCCTGTCTCAAACTTCCATTCATCACACACAATCACTCAACATTGTACGGTACATGCGCTCACTAATGGTATGTCAGACTCCAGAGGGGCAGAACTTGCCCAAGCGCTAATATAAAGACAATACGACATGATGCAACGTGCATCCCAGTCCCATAATAACTATTACAGCATGCAGTTTGGTCCCATAAATATCACTTCTGCGGTGTGCATCCCGATCCCATAAATATCATTATTGTGGCATGCATCCCAATGCCATTAATATCACTACTGTGCCGTGCATCCCGATCCCATAAATATCACTCACAACACGGTTCTTAATCCCACCACAATCATCAATCTCTCAAGTCTCAAAGAGTACTAATCTTGTACCACTCAACCCAAACAATAATAACATGTGATGTAACAGTGAGTGATGAACAGAGACTATGATATGATATGCAAATGAAGAATCATGACTGCTTATATAATTACAGTTAGAGTAGATAACTCAAAATAATATAAATAGCTTCATAGGTCTCAACCGAATATGTGCATAGCCTAAATTTGATTTGTACCATGATTCACAGCTCATATAATCAAACAAGTAGGGAGAACATGGATGTAATAAGATATAACATCAAATAAAGTCCGATCATTGTCTACTAGTCAACTAGAATCATGATTTCTCCGGTGCACGCCCATACGCTCGTCGCCTAGCATGTGCATCACCTCAATACATCTATTATAACATAGTTCCCATGGTAAAATATCCTCAAATCCAAGTTTAGATGTGGTATTTACCTCGAACAAGTCAAATACAATACCGAGCAAGCCAAACAATACTCCAGAAATGCTATCCCGCGTGTAACAACCTCTAAATGGCTCGAAACTAGCTAAAAGAAACTCAAATATATCAAGTAATGCCATAGGAAACAAACTCAAACGATAAAGGTTGAATCTGAATAAATTACTCAAAGTCAACCAAATAATCAAACCCGGAGCTGCACCTCGGAACCCGACAAAACTAACAAATTCCGATAAACCATTAGAATACAATTCCAAACATACTAATTCATCAAAATCCAACTCCCAATCGATGTTCAAAACCTAATTATTCACTTTAGAAAAGTTTTGACAAAACCCCGATTTCTCTTGTTAAATTCCATGCTTTGATGTTGAATCTAGTGATGGATTCATGTAAATCTTATAGATATATGTTAGAATCACATACCCAAAACTTGTAGATGAAGATTGGGTTGAAATCCTTCAAACCCGAGCTCCCAAGTCTATCAAGTGGTGAAGAATGAAACAAAAGTCCAAAAATATCGTTTATATAGTACAAGATCTGGTCTCCCATAGTGTTGAATGCACTTTTTTTGTGGTCCGTACTTCCAAGTTCTCCGGCCATAATCCATATTGCGCGGCCGTACTTCAGCAACAATTGCACCACCATTATTCAATAAATTAGCCATAACTTTCTGTACAAATGTCGAAATGATGAACGGTTTGATATTATGAAACTAGACTCAAAGGGCTACAACTTCCGGTTTATTATCATCTCCAATTCCTTATAGATTGCAAGGCATAAGCTCCCAAAGTCGACCAACAATCGTGAATATTTCCTGTTGCGGCCCTCAGTGTGGTCCGCACTTTAACCAATGCCTCCATACTCTAGGGTTCCCAGACACACTTGAGGCTTTTCCTCAGCACTCCAAAAGTGCCATCAGCACTCTAAATAATTCCCTTCGCACTCCTACATCTCCATAAAATCACCAAGGTGCTGAAATGCTCAAACTTGTTCAAAACTCACCTGAACCTCTCAGGACCCCGTCCTCTCATCCCAACAAATCCATAACCATTATCTTGACCTATCCAACATCTCAAAACACATACAGAAAAATCACATCAAAGGATCAAAGACAAAATCACATGTTAAACTCTCTTAAGTTCATAAACTTAAAAACTTCCAACCAAGTGTCTGATTCATGCCTAACCAACTCGGATAACAATCAAATATTGAACACAAGTTCCAAATGACATAACGAAATTAATCCAGCTCTCAAAAAAACAATCCAAACTCGATAACATCAAAATCAACTCCCAGTCAAACTTATGAACATTCCAAACCTTCAAATTTCCAACTTTCGCCAATTAGTACTGAAACCTTCTAGAAACATCCAAATGCAAATTCTACATAAGCCCAAGTCCAAAATCACCATTCGGACCTAACAGAACAATCAAAACCCCGGTTGGGGGTCAAATACAAAAAAGTCAAACTTGGTCAACTCTTACAACTTAAAGCTTCTAAGATGATAATCACTCTTCTAAATCAATCCCGAATCACCCAAAAACGAAAGCCGATGATACACACAAGTCATAATACCTCATACAGAGCTACTTATGTCATCAATGCAAATGCTTAGAACGACCGGTCGGGTCATTACATTCGTCCTCGAACGTGCTAAGAATTGTTCCAAAGTCATCCAATCATTGTGTAACCTTACCATGCACATACGCGGGGGTGCTCCAACATCACCCCGATCCATATAAGTCTGTCAACTCAGTATAACTGAAGATTCTTCCTTCAACCTTAGCCCATAATCCTTGGAACCAAATTGCCAACATCCGAAATTCCTCAGAAGACTTGAATCTCGTATCTACAACTGTATAAGTCTAAACAAGTTGTATCAATTCGTAACCATAACCCAAGATGCAGTCATATGATATACCATATAACTTGCATACCCACAACAGTAAACTTTGACCACAATAGCTTCCAAAAAAACAAGCATATAACTGGTAACTAACTCATATCAGCTAAAACCTTGCTCCAACCCTTTGTACACTGCCAATGGTGAGAGAAACATGTAGAAACTCATAACCACTCATCAGATCAACAAGTCACGGAGTTCTCACTTGTCCCACAAGAACCAACGCCTAAGAGAACTTCCAAAATTATTCTTCCATACATACTATAATCAAAGTTGATAGTACCCATTCTAGGTTCAATGACCTCATCTCAACCATTCTAGTGACATGCCATACCAATACAACCTAAAACCACAAACTGCGCAATCCGTGCACCAATAAAGAACAATTCAAATGTACTCAAACATGGAAAATGACTCAAATGAGAGAATCATCCCGTGAGCTCAACAAGTACCACCAGAAACGCAATGCTATGAACCCATCTCACATAGTAGAACCAAAACACACGAATATACTACAAAGGATCATATACCAACACAACCCTAGCTGCAATGTGTGACCCTATCCAAGCACTAGTCCATATGAAATACCTCAAGTCACAATGCTCAAAATCAACAACCACATGCAATTCGACATCAAGTATACGAAGTGCATGACCCTTATTGTGGAAAAACGAATAACACAATATATCACAACCTGAAAAGACCATAACGAAGGATTAATCAACTATTCAACACTCCAAGAACCATCTAGCTCAAATTTCGCCACAAGACCCAGACAAAATGCACCATGTGTTCAGGTAATCAATAGATTACAACCCATTGTAGCATAAAAGAGTAACACATATAACATATCGGAACACGAACAAGCTCAACTCTAACTAAATGACACACCCCTCAACGATAACAGTGCTAAGTCAACAAATCTGACCCGATATAGATTACACGTCGTCCTTAGGCCCACCAACGGGCCCCCAAATCAACTCCGATCACACACAAATAGATAAATAACCCTCAGAGAGTCTATAATCACCCAACCATGACACATACTATTTGTAAAGACCCATACAATTTCTTAACTAAATAAGATACCTGGGTAGGTCCCCATGTTGTTATAACTGTAGGAATTCTTAAAAACGGACCTTTTTGAAGTAAAAGTACTCCAGGATTGAAAAGATAAATTTTCCAGAATTGTGCGGATCTGCAGTCCACTATTCGATCGCAGATCAGGTATGCGTACCGCATAGTGGTCGCATACCTGGAAAGTTGTTGTCCATTTTGAGGACAGTTATGCGGCCCAAAATGCGATCGCATTTTGGCAACGCGGGCCGCATAGTTGTCGCATTGTTGCACCTCTATTTTTTCGGAGGAGGTTATGCAATGCACTATGCGATCGCATAACGCGTATGCGGACCGCATATTGGTCACATACCTGGGCAGTCTGTTTCCCATTTTGGCCCAGCTGAGGGCTATTTATGCGACAGGAATGCAGACCGCATAGCAGGAATGCGATCGCATTCCTGACCGCATTCCCTGCTTTGGGGCTTCTAATTTCTAATTTTTATACCCGACCCCCAGCCTAATAAAACCCCTACCCCTTTCATTTTAACATATGTTTGCCTAAAATAGAGAGAAGGGAGAGTGAGTTTAGTGAGGGAAAGTCATCTTCTTCACCAAATTGGTCCTCTATTTCTACTCAGGCTTGGAAATATTCGAGTAGTCGTTATCTTCTTCACCATAAGAGGTAAAGTTCTCACCCCATTTCTTCCTTAAATCCTCTTAATATAGCTAAAAGGGGACACACCTAGGTGGTTCTTGAAGATGAGAGTTAAGACCTTGCATGCATGTGATTAACTTACCATAACCTAGTAAAGGGAAGCAAGTTAGAGTAATATTTCACTAAGAAGGGTTTAGTTCATCTAAGGGATCACATAGTGTTTGATAAAATGTCCAAATGAGTTCATAATTTCTTATTCTAAGTCTAAACATGTCATCTTGTAAATTAGATTGACGGTGTTAGACGGTCCGGTGATTTGTGATAAAAATTACGGAGAAATTCCAATCCGAGGTATGTATGGCTAACTTTAATCTTTGTAGAGTCGCCTTGTTGGTGTCCGAGAATTCGGTATGAATTTCTGGTTCGACTATATTTGAATCGATTGTCCTATTGTGATGAGGTGAAGAATCGTGTTCTATGAATGCCTTAAGTTGATTACCATGTCACCATGTTACTTGAGATTGTGAAATATGATTCTTTGTGCTTACCCCGTCATGTGGAAGACTCGTTATATGCTTGAACTTATCGGTATGAAAGAAAGTGTTACGAAATAAATGAAAATGGTAATGAACTCAATTGTTGAAGGTATCCAAGTTCTAAGGGATGTGTAGTAAATGATGGAAAAGAAAGGTGAATTGATTTAACTGATCTAAATGGTTATGGCGTACCATACATGACTCACTGCTTGGTAAAGATTATTGTGCCCTCGATTTCACATGGTTGTTTGGTTGTTATGAATTTATACTCTTGTTGATAGAAATCCTTGTGATTGAATTATTGGTTGTTATTGCTATCAATGTGATTGTACGGTGGGATCGGGTTGCGCGCCGCAACAGGTGAAATAAGGATGATATGTTGAGAAGTAATAAGGGTGGAATGTGACTGTACGGTGGGATCAGGTTACACGCCGCAACAGAAGAAATAAGGGTGGAATGATGAGAAGAAATAAGGGTGGAATGTGGCTGTACGGTGGGATCAGGTTACACGCCGCAACAGAAGAAATAAGGGTGGAATGATGAGAAGAAATAAGGGTGGAATATGATTGTAAGGTGAGATCGGGTTGCGCGCCGCAACATGAGAACAATTGAAATAAAGAACTGTGAAAACCTCATTTGTGATTCTCTGTATTTCTGTGCAATAATTGATTGGTTTCTTTGACTGCCTTCTATCTGTGCACTGCTTTATTTTACTTAGAGTAAAGTTTGTTCATACATACTAGTACTATTCAATGGTACTAACGTCCCTTTTGTCGGGGGCGCTACATCTTTTATATGGATGTAGGTGGTTTCATAGTAGGTAGCACCGACCGCCGATAGTAGTGCCTCCTCTTCATCCCTTCTATAGTTCTGGTGATCCCCACTTCCTCTCGGGGCCGTGTGTAGTCTATATCATCTCCTTTTGTATATGTTGTGTCTCTAAAGGTATAGCCGGGGCCTTGTTGCCGGCAAGTCTATGTAAAACTCCTAGTATTCTTAGTGGCTCCGTAGACACTATGTGTGTGGTACATGTATTTTGGGTAGTGGTTGTATTTATTAAAATCGTGGTTCCCCATCGAAAATGTTGTATTTAGCACATGTGTTTTGGGATTATCGAATGTTGAATCTTTAAAGAAGGAAAATGCACTTATGATGAAAATACACCTCTAGAAATAGGATGAATTGAAGTAGTAAAAGAAACATGTTATTTTTGGGGCTTAAATCGAAATCAGGACATACCAGTATAGAAGATAGTAAACACAGAGTAAAGAACCATAGAATATAGAAATCAACCTTGGCTTACAGCCGGCTGACTTAGAACAATAGTAATTAATCAGAGAAAAGAGAGCAGAAGAGAGTTTTTGTGTAAGAGAGAGAGCTTTTGAACCAAAGTGTTCGTGTGTGTGCTAATGAAAGAGCAGTGTATTTATAGTTTGAAAACCGGTAGCAAATAAGGCAAGAATCATAGTTCAGCAGTAATTATGGAACTCTGTAACAATTAGAATCAAATCAGTATAAGTACTCCCTTTAATTAAGGAGTTGAATTCAAACGGTAATAGCAGATACTAAATAAGGAAGAAATCATATAAGGCTGGATATCACACATAAGGAAAGAGTTTTCAGCATAGTACAAGTGCACAACATGTAACAAAGGCTAGGTTCAACAGGTTCTAATTAAGGAAAATGCTTGAGAATCAGCTAACAACATAATTGACCATAGAATAAGGTCAAAAAATATCTCAAAAAGTTAAAATCAGTAGAGAATATCACACGAGATCAATGAATGATCAATAACAAGGATTCAAGTATTCAAAAATAGAAAAATAGTACTGATTTAGCAAAAATTTATGCGAACAAGCGGAATAAACACATAATAGGCAAAATCAGAAACCCTAATAAGACAAAATAGGGTAAAATCACACAAAATTAGGGATTCACATATAGCATAGTACGAATTAACAGGATAAACAGGATATAGGCGGAAGAATAAAAAACCAAAAACATTGATGAACAAAAATAGAGTAAAATCACAGAAACTCCTAAAGCTCATGAGAAACAAACACATATACAGATTAGGCGAGTATATTATCAAAGACAGACTTAGAATCAAGGATTGGACCCAAGAAACTTAGGGATTTTAACATAACAACTCAGATAAATAGAGAAAACCCAAGTAAACATTTAAACATAATGGAAATCATAGAAAATATGCTAAAATAAGAAGGAAAAGCCACTTTTGAAAAGGTGTCAAGAACCCTAGTTTGAAGACGAAGAGTCATTTTAGAAGAAATCGGAGAAAACTTTATAAAAAACAGTAAAGATAACCTGAATAGACTTAGATGTTGTTATAGATCTAAGAAACCAAGAGTTAAAATCAGGGTTTCAGATAGAGAACCCAAATAAAGAGAGAATCGGCTTAGAAATCACAGATTCAAGTCGGAGGTGGAAGGATCTTACTCGGACGGCCAAGAATGGCCTGAGACAGTCATGAAAAGCCACAGGGTGAGTTGAACAACCTCTGGTTCCTTTGAGGTCTCTAGGGTAGCAGTAGTTCCTGCGTGTGAGGGAGTTGTGGAAGCTCGAGGTGGTGGTGGAACCACCATAGATACCGGCGAGTTGATAGCCGATGAGAGACCTTAGCAGAGAGAGTTTGAGAGATGAGAGAAATATAACGGCGTAATGAAAGAGAGAAATGAGAGGGGAAGAGTCTCTAGGGTTAAATTAGGTAAGGAGGGATCTGGATCATTGATCAAAATTAATCAACGGTCCCGATTAAACAAAAGATTTGGGACGGGTAATTAACGGATGGGGCCTAGGGATATTTGGGCTATTTAATTGGGTTGGGGTATGATTCAATTAGGCTAGAATTGAAATAAAAGTGGCCATTTGTTAAATACCCAATCTAAATTATTTAAACAATTTACAAAAATAGCTGTTAATTATAAAAAAATGGATTTCATTTGTAGAAAAAAACAATTTTAAATGATTACTTAGTATTTTAAAATACCAATGACTAATTTCCGTTCAAAAATAGTATAAAATCATATGATTGGGCTATAATTGCAAAGTTATTGCAATTATAGCCACAAGGTGCAAATTTGGCTAATTATGAAATAATTTGGGCTTAATAAGACCAAAAATAATAAAGAAAATCAAGAAATGCTTTCGAAATTATTTGTAATGCAATTTTGTGATTATTTATTGGAAATAAAATGCTGAATAAATTAATAAAAATATAGGAAAATTATGAAAAAATACCAATTGCTATTAATGCATGATTTTGAAGATATATATGCAATTTAAAATATTTTTGGGAAAATTTGGGTATCAACAGCTGCCCCTCTTTACACGACAAGGATGAAAGAGTTGTCGGGTAAAGATATGATGGCCAATTTTGACCGAGCGAAACGGTTGAGATTTAGGCTGCACCCTGGCTTCTGAGTTGCCTACATATCTCTGGTTTTACAGGAATCAGGCCATATGTAGTTCTGGATCCATCGGCGAAGTATACCGGTGAAATCATTGCAAGAACGGACGCAACATCTAAGGCTGGATGAGTGAACAACTTACGGGAATGGTTAGGTTTGATATGGTTGGGAGAACTGGAGCGGGATCGCTCCTGCTAGGATAGCCATTGCTCGCCGGGTCACCTACAAATAAAATAATTACAAGTGTATATTGTGCATAAACTTAAACATGATGCAAGTTCCCGTTGGACTATGAAAGTTGTCTTCAGACGGTTAGGGATGACGTTCTTAGACCATGACGTCATGGGCCATGAATTGTTTGATGACAGATTCGCAGGCCATGTAATGATATTCTCGGGCCATGAAGATGGTGCCTCCGAACTATGACACCTTTGAATAATGATATGCAAAATTGAGAGAGATCCTCATGCCATGACATGATGTTCTCGGGCCATGAAGATGGTGCCTCCACTATGACGCCTTTGGACAGGTTGGCGATATTTCAGCCCATGAGATGCAATAATATGTGTTGTCAAGAAAGAGCTTAGTCTTGTGAGTTGAAGGATAGAGCTTAGCCCGAAAGAGAAGCGAAGTAAATAATGATGAGATACAACGCTTAGTCTCGGTGAAAAATGTAAATTGGAGGCAAAGCTTAGCTTCATGCAGATAGGAAGGCAGAGAGTATCCTAATGCAGATGGAAGGCAGAAAATTAGCCTTATGCAAATGGAGGTAGAGCTTAACCTCATGCAGATAGGAAGGCAGGGAGTAGCCTTATGCTGATGGAAGGCAGATATTAGCCTTATGCAAATGGAGGTAGAGCTTAACCTCATGCAGATAGGAAGGTAGAGAGTAGCCTTATGCAGATGGAAGGCAGAGATTAGCCTTATGCAAATGGAAGGCAGAGATTAGCCTTATGCAGATGGAGGTAGAGCTTAACCTCATGCAGATAGGAAGGTAGAGAGTAGCCTTATGCAGATGGAAGGCAGAGATTAGCCTTATGCAAATGGAAGGCAGAGATTAGCCTTATGCAGATGGAGGTAGAGCTTAACCTCATGCAGATAGGAAGGCAGAGAGTAGCCTTATGTAGATGAAAGACAGAGATTAGCCTTATGCAGATGGAAGACAGAGATTACCCTTAAGCAAATGGAAGGAAGAGATTAGCCTTATGCAGATGGAGGTAGAGCTTAACCTCATGCAGATAGGAAGGCAGAGAGTAGCCTTATGCAGATGGAGGTAGAGCTTAACCTCATGCAGATAGGAAGGCAGAGAGTAGCCTTATGCAGATGGAAGGCAGAGATTAGCCTTATGCAAGGGAGGGCAGAAGATTAGCCTTATTAAAATGGAGGTAGAGCTTAACCTCATGAAAATGGAAGGCAGAAATTAGCCTTATGCAGGGGAAGGCAGAAAATTAGCCTTATGCAAATGGAGGTAGAGCTTAACCTCATGTAGATGAAGAAAATGAAGAATAATAAATGATAGTAGAATTTCTTAGCGGGCAGCGGGCTTTGATATTATGACTGTTGTGAGTGTTGTGACTACGGGGCATTGCTTGTTTGTGCTGATAGCAAATGTCGGCATGTGCGATGGTTTCGAGGGTTATGGCTATGAACGTGATCGTTCTTTAGGCGGACAATATATTCTGGATTTTGAAACAGTGTGGAGATTTGTGACTTCTCTGCGCGTTTATTCTTTGTTCCTGCATCCAAAGAAAAATCGTGGGAGATGGGGAGGTTGGTTTGTATCCCCGTTGGCTCTGCTTGCCTTGCTCGGCTTGGTTTGATGATCTTGTGCATATCATCAGGGTAGCGTTTGCTGAACATAGTTATTTTATGAAAGCAAGCATGCACACTTTCGAAAGACATAGTATAAAATATATATTTTAAGAAATTTAGATGAACCGACGACAGAGACACGGTTCAAGACATTGCAACCTCTCTCGCTACGAAATTTTGAGGGTCCTCCTCAAAATTCTGCCCCAGTTTCCAATTGCGGGGGAAACTGAAATTTTTATTGAATTGTGACCAAACCGATAGGGCTGCCTACGTATCCCCTCTTAAACGGGAATCAGGTCAGGCGTAGTTCAATTTACATCATTGAGGGAATCATATAAAGTTACACATAATATCATTTGACTGCATCTGAATTGATTGGCTTTGGCCAGACTTCTCCGTCAATTTCTACAAGTATAAGTGCTCCTCTTGTCAACACACGGTGAACCATATACGAACCTTGCCAGTTGGGAGAGAATTTCCATTTGGCTTCATCTTGATGTGGAAAGATATTCTTTAACACCAGCTTCCCGGTGTGAACTGTCTTGGCTTGACTCTTTTGTTGAAGGCTCTGGACATTTTGTTCTGATAAAGTTGTCCATGACATACTGCATTCATCCTTTTCCGTCTATGAGGGCTAGTTGCTCATAAAGATTCTTTATCCATTCTGCATCGGTGTGCTCAGCTTCTTGTATGATTCTTAAGGAAGGAATCTCCACTTTGGCAGGAATAACAGCTTCCGTACCATAAACCAACAAGTAAGGAGTTGCCCAGTTGATGTACGAACTGTGGTGCGGTAGCCCAGCAAAGCAAATGATAACTTCTTGTGCCACTGTTTTTGCTTTTCTATCATCTTCCTCAATATCTTCTTGATGTTCTTGTTGGCAGTTTCTACAGCTCCATTCATCTGGGGTTTATAGGCTGTGGAATTCTTGTGTTTGATTTTGAAAGTCTCGCACAAGGCTTTCATCAGGTTACTGTTAAGATTGGAGCCGTTGTCGGTGATGATTGACTCTGGAACTCCGAATCGACAAACAATGCGGTCGCGGAAAAAGTCTGCCATGACTTTCTTAGTCACTGCTTTGTAAGATGCTGCTTTGACCCATTTAGTGAAATAATCAATTGCTACCAAGATGAACCTGTGTCCGTTGGAGGTGATAGGCTCGATCGGTCCAATGACATCGATTCCGCATGTGGCGAACTGCCAAGGCGAGCTTATTACATTGAGCTCATTTGGGGGTACCTTTATCATATCTGCATGTACCTGGCATCGATAGCATTTCCAAACATACTGTATATAGTTTGTTTCCATGGTCATCCAGAAATAACCAGCTCTGAGTATCTTCTTGGCCAAGACAAAATCATTCATATGTGGGCCATAGGTCCCAGTGTGGATTTCTTCAAGTAATTTGGAAGCATCCTTTGCATCAACACATCTCAACAATCCCAAATCGGGATTTCTCCTATACAAGATTCCTCCACTGTGAAAGAAATTGTTGGACAATCTCCGGAGTGTGCGTTTCTGAGTATGATTTGGAGTCGTTGTCGGTGATGATTGACTCTGGAACTCCGAATCAACAAACAATGCGGTTGCGGAAAAAGTCTGCCATGACTTTCTTAGTCACTACTTTGTAAGATGCTGCTTCGACCCATTTAGTGAAATAATCGATTGCGACCAAGATGAACCTGTGTCCGTTTGAGGTGATAGGCTCGATCGATCCAATGACATCGATTCCGCAGGTGGCGCACGGCCAAGGCGAGCTTATTACATTGAGCTCATTTGGGGGTACCTTTATCATATCTGCATGTACCTGGCATCGATAGCATTTCCTTAACATACTGTATGCAGTCCGTTTCCATGGTCATCCAGAAATAACCAGCTCTGAGTATCTTCTTGGCCAAGACAAAACCATTCATATGTGGGCCATAGGTCCCAGCGTGGATTTCTTCAAGTAATTTTGAAGCATCATTTGCATCAACACAACTCAACAATCCCAATTCAGGATTTCTCCTGTACACGATTCCTCCACTGTGAAAGAAATTGTTGGACAATCTCCGGAGCATGCGTTTCTGAGTATGATTTGCAAGCTCTAGGTACTCTCCCTTTGATAAATACTTCTTGATATCATGGAACCATGGTTTTTCGTCTACTTCCTCTTCAACATGGGCACAGTAGGTCGGCTGGCTATGGATGTTTACCGGAATAGGGTCAATGAAGTTCTTATCCGGGTGCTGTATCATGGATAATAAAGTGGCCAGTGCATCAGCGAACTCGTTCTCAATTCTAGGGACGCGCCGAAATTCTATCTTCGTGAACCTCTTTCTCAATTCCTACACATGGTGCAGATACGGCAGTATCTTGGAATTCTTAGTAGCCCATTCTCCTTGTACTTGGTGTATTAGCAAATCTGAGTCACCAATTACTAGCAACTCCTGAACATTCATATCAATGGCCATGTTGAGCCCTAAGATGCAGGCTTCATATGCTGCCATTTGTTGGTGCAGGGGAATCTGAGTTTAGCAGATACCGGATAATGTTGACCGGTTTCTAATACCAGGACAACTCTAATGCCGACTCCTTTGAAATTCGTCGCTCCATCGAAGAACATTCTCCAACTGTCATAGGATTCTGCAATATTTTCTCCTACGAATGACACCTCTTCATCCAGAAAATACATTTTCAGGGGTTCGTATTCTCTATCCACAGGGTTGTCAGCAAGATGGTCTGCCAACGTTTGTCCCTTGACCGCTTTCTGAGTTACATAGACAATGTCGAACTCACTTAACATGATTTGGCACTTGGCTAGCTTGCCAGTGGGCATGGGCTTCTAAAAGATGTACTTCAGGGGATCCATCCTCGATATGAGGTATGTGGTGTAGGCACAGCAGTAATGCCTTAGCTTTTGTTCTACCCAGGTTAGAGCACAACAGGTACGTTCTAGTAGAAAATGATGTGCCTCATATGGAGTAAACTTCTTACTCAGATAATATATAGCCTACTTTTTTCTCCCTGCCTCGTCGTGCTTCCCCAGAACGCAACCGAAAGCTCCATCTAATACTGTGAGGTGGAGTAGCAAGGGCCTACCTGGATCTGGTGGTACCAAGACTGGTGGTGTTGACAAGTACTCTTTGATTCTGTCGAAGGCCCTTTGACAGTCCTCAGCCCATTTGGTTGCAGCATATTTCTTCAGCATCTTGATGATTGGTTCACATATGACCGTGGACTAGGCTATGAACTGGTTGATGTAGTTAAGGCGTCCCAGGAAACTCATCACATCTTTCTTGTTCTTTGGTGGTGGTAACTCTTGGATGGCTTTGACCTTCGACGGATCCAATTCTATTCCCCTGCGGCTGACAATGAACCCAAGCAATTTTCTAGCAGGAACCCCGAATGCACACTTCGCGGGGTTTAATTTCAAGTTGTATTTTCGTAACCTGTTGAAGAACTTCCTCAGGTCTGCTATGTGGTCGATGGCTTTCATGGACTTGATAATGACATCATCAACATACACCTCGATCTCTTTGTGTATCATGTCATGGAAAATAGTGGTCATAGCTCTCATATAGGTGGCCCCAGCATTCTTTAGGCCGAATGACATCATCTTATAACAGTAAACCCCCAATGCCGTTGTAAAGACCCGTATAATTTCATGTCTAGAAATGATGCCCGGGTAGGTTTCCATATTGTTATAGCTGTAGAAATTCTTAGAAACAGACTTTTTTGAAGTAAATAGTACCTCGGGACTTAAAAGATATAATTTCTAGAATTATGCGGACCTGCGGTCCACTATGCGATCGCAGATCAGGTATGCAGACCGCATAATGGTCGCATACCTGGACAACCTGCTGTCCAAGTTGAGGACAGCTATGCGGCCCAAGATGCGATCGCATTTTGAGAATGCGGGCCGAATAGTTGTCGCATTCTTAAACCTTGATTCTTGCGGAGGGATTTATGCGACGCACTATGCGATCGCATAACAGGTATGCGTACCGCATAGTGGTCACATACCTGGGAAGTCTATTTTCCCTTTTTCCCCAGCTGAGGGCCATCTATGAGATAGGAATGCGGACCGCATAGCAGGAATGCGATCGCATTCCTGACCGCATTTCCTACTTCGGGGCTTCTAATTTCTGATTTTAAAACCCGAACCCTAGTTTAATAAAACGCCCCTCCCCTTTATTTTTAACATCTATTTGACTAAAATAGATAGAAGTGAGAGTGGGTTCTAGAGAGAGAAGTCCTCATCTTCCCCAAATTGGTCCTTCATCTCTACTCATGCCGGGAAATTATCGAGTAATCTTCATCTTCTTCACTATAAGAGGTAGGTCCCCACCCCATTTCCCCTTTAATTCTCAGGTTTTGGTTAAAAGGATAAAACACATATGAATTGGTTCTTGAATATAAAGCTAAGACCTTGCATGCATGTTCATGATCTATTCTAATATAGCAAGAGGGTGTAAGGTAGAGCAATTTTCCACTAAAAGGGGGATTAATTAATCAAAGGGACCACATAGTGTTTGATAAAATGCTCAAATGAATTCAAGACTCCTAACTCTAGGTTAAATGTGTCGCATTGTGAACTAGATTGGAGACGATAGAAGGTCCGATGGGTTAAAAATAGAAATTAAAGGGTAATTTCGACTCGAGGTATGTATGTCTAACTTTAATCTTTGTAGAGTCACCTTGTTGGTGTTCGAGCATTCGGTATGAGTTTCTTGCTTGAGCATATGTGACTTGATTATTCTAATGTATTGAGGCGTAAGATTCTATTCTCTGATCGTTTTAGTTGATCACCATACTACCATGCTACTTGAAATTGTGAAAGGTTATTTCTTTGTGATTACTCTATCATGTGTAAGCTTCGTTAAATGCTTGAATATGTTGGTATGAAAGAATGATAACGAACCCAAATGTGTGAATGTATCTAAGGGCTAAGGGTTGTGTAGCAAGTGATGAAAAGGAGTTATGGTATGGTTTAATTGAACTAAATGACTATGGCAATATCGTATATGACTCGTTGTTTGGCAAGGATTATTGTGGCTTTGATTTCATACGGATTGTTGGTTGTAATGAATTTATATTCTTGTTGATGAAAATCCTTGTGATTGAATTGTGGGCTGTTATTGTTGCTATGAAATGTGATTGTACGGTGGGATTGGGTTGCGCGCCGCAACAGGAGGAATAAGGGTGATATGTGAGAAGTAATAAGGGCAGAATGTGATTGTACGGTGGGATCGGGTTACGCGCCGCAACAGAATGTAATAAGGCTGGAATGTGATTGTCTGGTAGGATCGGGTTGCGCGTCGCAACATGAAGAAATAAGGGTGGATTGTTCAGAAGGAATAAGGGTGGAATATGATTGTGTTGAAATAAGAATCTATGAAACTCCATATTGTGTTTGTTTCTGTATCTCTTTGCAGTAATTGTTTGGTTTCTCTGAGTGTCTTATATCTGGTGTACTGTTTGATTCTACTTAGAATAAAGTTTGTTCATACATGCTAGTACTATTCAATGGTACTAACGTCTCTTTTGCCGGGGGCGCTACATCTTTTATATGGATGTAGGTGGTTCCATAGCAGGTAGCTCAGTCCACCGATAATGGTGCCTCCTCTTCATCCCTTCAGCAGTTCTAGTGAGCCCCACTTCCTCTCGGGGCCGTGTGTAGTCTATACCGTTGTCTTTTGTGTATGTTGTGTCATTAAAGGTATAGTCGGGGCCTTATTGCCGACGGGTTTATGTAAAACTCCTAGTACTCTTAGAGGCTCCGGAGACACTATGTGGGTTGTATACATGTATTTTGGGCAGTAGTTGTGTTCGGTCGAAATCGTGGTACGTATTGGAAAAGTTGTATGTATTATATACGTTTTTGGATTATCAAAATTTGAAGGTTAAAAGAGGAAATGAACTTATGTTGTAAATCGTACTTTGAACTTAAATTGGCTAATTCATATGGAATAATGTATATTATAGACACGGGGCAACGCGTTGGGTAGTTAAGGCAAACCAGGTCCGCTTGACCGGAATCATCCGGTTAGGCGCCGGACTCGTCCCTCAGTTTTGGGGCATGACAGCCGTAATGAAAGCCGTTTTCTCAACGTCTTCCTCGTCCACCCAAATCTGATGGTAACCAGCAAAGCAATCCACGAATGACTGTAGTTCATGCTTGGCACAATTGTCAATCAGGATGTGTATGTTTGGAAGAGGGAAATCATCCTTCGGACTGGTCCAGTTGAGATCCCGGTAGTCGACACAAACCATGACCTTTCCATCTTTCTTAGGTACTGGCACGATGTTGGATAACCATGTCGGATATTCTACCACCCGGAGAACCTCGGCGTTGATTTGCTTGGTAACTTCCTCTTTGATTTTTAAACTCATGTCAGGCTTGAACTTTCTGAGCTTCTGCTTTACTGGCGGGCACATTGTTGGCAGCTTGTGAGACACAATGGATGTACTTAGACTAGTCATGTCGTCGTACGACCATGCAAATATGTCTTCACACTCTTTCAAGAATTGTGTGTATTCCTCTTTCTCTGACGGCAACAAGTGAATGTTGATGCGAGTTTCTCTGACAATTTATTAATCTCCCAGGTTGACAACCTCAGTCTTGTCCAGGTTGAACTTAGGTATGTTCTCAAAATTCTCAACTATTTTGACAATTTCATCAGGTATGATATCATCATCTTCTTCTGAATCACCGTCCGTTTGTTGCGTTGTCTCGTTGTATGTCACAGTCATTGGTTCATTAAGATAGGAAATAGTAATGTTGTATTGAAAGAATCTGTGAGAGAAAAACAGTAATAATAATAAATGTTGATTCATTAAAACATAAAACGTTTTGATAATTTAAGCAAATGTTTTGGAACATTGAAGATCTTATTGCAAAAAAAAATGGAAATGCGAAAAAGGAAATCACTTAGCGAATAAAAATAGACAATGTTTGTTCAGCCTTGTGATGTGCCAGAGAATTTCAGCACATTTAATACCATAGTGCTTAAATTATGGCTCGTTTCAAGAGCATTTACTCTTATTAATTATAGACCTTTAGTATTTTGCAGTACACAAGATGTAAANAAGAGAAAAGAGGAGGAAAATGGCCGAATGCGATCGCATATGCAACATGCGAATCGCATTTCGAGCCTAGAGATCGCATACCGCAACAGAAAGTTGAGTCAAATTTAAGGAATGAAATGCGGTCAAATGTGTGACCACATATCTCAAATGTGAACCGCATTTAAATCGCATCACCATTTGATGCCTGAAGCTACACTGAAAATGCGACGCACGAATGCGATCGCACATCACTAATGCGGACCGCATCTCTCAAATGCGATGAACCTCTGGGACCTAGGGTTTTGATATGCGACGAAGAAAGTGAAGATGCGAATCGCATCCCTGTTATGCGACAGGAATGCGATCGCATCTATGCCCGACAGGGGTGTTTTTGTCTGCTTTTCACCCGAATTTTGGCCCACTATAAACGATTTATTTTGGCATATCTTGGGATATCTTTGGACATAACTTCAGCTTTGTAAATATAATTTTGAGAGAGAAGAACAAGTCTTGAAGCTAGGTCTTTGCACACACACTTGGGTCTTGAAGATTTCACCATTGTGGTTAAGGATTTCTTACCCATTTATGTTTATTTCTTCATTTCCTTGTTTTGTATTGAATATCTAAGTGTGTAGTATTTTTCCAACACTTGAATCTGGTTTATGGGAATATTCATATTTAAAGTGTGGATTAAATACCTTGTTGTGCTTATGTATTGAATGATTTTCATATATTTGTGAAGTGGGTGTTTGTTATTTTAATTATTCTTGTTCTTTAATGTTTCCAAAGGGATTAGCTAACCCTAGGACTCGCCCATTAACTCCGAATTAGTTTTGGAAAAGATTATTTGGGGTTGGGAAAGATTAATTAACAAGAACTTGAGGATTTAACCCTCATTTTATAGATTCTACCTAGGGATAGGATTGAACTACTTGTAGCCAAACTCGGAAGTGCTTAATCTCCTAATTGGGTTAGGGATAATTCAATTAGGAAGTCTTGTTAGTCTTTGGGAAAAGCTAATTAAGAAATGTTATCCGTGGCTAATTAACATTACCCGCTCATATTTGTAAAATCGTGAAATACATTGGATCGTTACTCGAGTGTAATACCCGAAGCATCGATACTTGTTGCCATCGATCATTTTAATTGCTTTCTAGGTTAGTTTATATTTTCGCATTTAGCTATAAACAATTATCAAAAACCCAAAATCTTAATTATTTGGCATTGCGCGATAAGTGATAACTCTCTAGCATTCCTAATCTCCCTCATATTGTTATTTGTGGGATTCGACCCCAACCTTGTTGGGTTACTATATTTGACAACGATCGCTTACACTCTTTTAAGGGGTAAATTGAGTCTATCAAATTTTGGCGCCGTTGCCGGGGAACAATAGGCGTAACTTAGGTTATTGGTTGTTGGAGAAGTAAGCTTAAGTGCTTTGGTCCAAACTTGTGAATATTTGGGTAATTAATTTTTCTTGTTTATTTTCTTAATTTTTCATTAAAAAA
>ML263181.1:884-18471 GCA_005239495.1 Nicotiana undulata | reverse complement strand
TAGATTGACGGTGCTAGGCGGTTCGGTGAATTGCAATAGAAATTAAAAAAAGGGAAACTCGACACCAGGTATGTATGGCTAAATTTAATCTTTGTAAAATCACTTGTGGTGTTCGAGCATACGGTACGTGTATTGTTATGAATATGTGCAACTGGTTGTCCGAATTATGCTGAAGCATGAAGTGTATTACTTGTCTGTCTTTGGTTGATCACCACACTACCATGCTTTGTAAACGGGTGCTAGGTGGATAATGAATCAAAGAGTATGAATGTATATGCTAAAGGCTATGTAAAGAAGATGTATTCTTATTGCTGAAATCTTCTATGATTGAACTGTGATTTGCCTTCGTTGATATAAGATGTGATTGCTTGGTGGGATCGGGTTTCGCGCCGCAATAGGGAAGATAAGGGTGAGACGTGAGAAGTGATAAGGGTGTGATTGTGATTGTTAGGTGGGATCGGGTTGCACGCTGCAACAGTTGTCAGGTGGGATTGGGTTGCACGCCGCAATAGTTGTCAGGTGGGATCAGGTTGCACGCCGCAAAAGAAACACAACAAATGATTGTGATTGTCAGGTGGGATCGGGTTGCGCGCCGCAACAGAAGAAATAAGTGTGAAATGCGAGAAGGGACAAGGGTGGAATTGAGATTATGATTATGATGAAGTGAAAATTGTGGAACTTCCATTGTGTATCTTTCTATGTCTTGTGCGGTGATTGTGTGACTCTCTGTCTGTCTCTTGCCTGTGCATTATTGAGTTTACTTAGAGTAAAGTTTGTTCATACATACCAGTACAATTCAAATGTACTGACGTCCCTTTGCCGGGGGTGCTACATTCTTGTGATGATTGTAGGTGGTTCTATAGCAGGTACTCCAGCCCACCAACAGTAGTGCCTCCTCTACGTCCTATCAGCTGTTTTGGTGAGCCCCTCTCCTCTCGGGGCCCAATGTGGTTCATGCCACCTTTTCTTCCGGATTCTTATTTTGGTATTTGTGTAAGGTATAGCCGGAGCCTTGTTACTGGCAAGTATTATATAACTCCTTCGTACTCTTAGAGGCTCCGTAGACAGGAAATGTGGGTTAGGTACTTATGTATTTTGGGCAGTATCACTTGTAAACCACGTAAAGTAAAAACTGTGCGTTACGTATATTTTGTAAGTATTGTACTACATGTTGGTAATGACAGAATCCTATGGTTTAATTTCAGATTGTAAGAATGCGTCTTAATTGTAACTGAATAATCTCCATCGGAAATTTCAGGGTAATACGTGGGAAGGAAAAAGAAATCCAGGTCCGCTTGACTGGGGCTACCTGATCGAGTTTCGGTCGTGTCCCTTAGTTTTGGGGCGTGACAAAATGCCCAAAATATCGAAGCAAAGATTGAAGAAACCAGTATATCACAAAGAATCAACTAGGGTTTGAATATTCTTGCAAAAATCAGTCATGATGATGAAGGAACAATTGATAAAACACTGAGAGATTAGAATTGTTTTTGAGGAAAGCCTGGGATAAACCCTAGTTTAGAAAGAGTGATAAAAATCGAAAATAATTAATTATAACAAGAGATTGTTTTGAGGAAAACACTTAATAATACTCAAATCATCTCAGATCTATAAAGATCTGAGAAGAATCGACAGTAATGAACTAGTATTTTTATTAAAATAGTAAAGACGAGAGAATCGGTCAAAAGACCCATGGATCCGTAAATAAAACAAGGAGAAATCCTTACTTACAAACGAAAAATGGCCTGAGACAGGCATGTTTCAAATTTTGAACTAGAACCAGTTGGATTTCCTTGAGATCCTCTTAAGTACTCATGAAATCGAAGATCCATGGTGTATAAGAGACCAGGGTTGGTCGGAGAATGTATAGGAGCACCATAGAAGGGTGGTCTTCGTCAGTGACGGCGATTAGGGTTAGGGTTAAGTTGAGAGAGATTTGAGAGATGAGGGATATGATGACGGCGGGGTTGGAGAAAATGAGGAGGGTAATTTGGGATTAATTATGGTAAGGGTCATCGTGGACCGTTGATCAAAATGATCAACGACCGATTGAACGGGGCTTATTCGGTCAGGGTAGGCAGATTGGGCTTGGGGGTGCATTGGGCTGGCTTTTGGGTTGATATTAAAGGGGTTATGGGCTAATGTTTGAGGGGTTAGGTCCGGAAATTATAGAAATCAAATAGGGTTATTTGTTAAATACCCTAACAATTGATAAAAAATATTTTATAAAATAATTAACAGATTATAAAAATAATTTCATGCATATAAATGCTTTAAAATAATTACTCAATATTTTAAAAATACAATGAGCTATTTTCTGGTAAAATAATATAATAATGCATGCATGGGCTATAAGTGCAAAGTTATTGCAATTGTAACCTAAAAATGTAAATGTGGCTATTTGTGCCACAATTTAAGCCTAATATAAATATAAATAGCAAAATTAAACCATGAAATATTATAAAGTCATCTGTGATGCAATTTTTTAATTATTTATATAAATAAAATACTGGGATAAATTAATTTAAAAATATAAAAATTATGGAAAAATATTAATTGATGCTAGTGCATAGTTTTGAAGGTGTATATGTATTTGAAAAATATTATAGGGAAAAATTGGGTATCAACACTTAATTCTCTTAATTGTCTTAGTGATAATTCATTTAGAAAATCTTGTTAATTTTTTAAAGAAGCTAATATAGATTTATTAACATAAACTCACTCATATTTGTAAAATTATTAAATACATTGAATTGTTACTTGAGAATAATTTCTCTTGTATCCATGCATGTAGACATTGATCATTTTACTTGCTTTCTATGTTAGTTTACATTTTCACATTAGTTATAATCTCTAAACCTTTATTAGTGTTTGACTTAGCATAAAAAGTGATAGTTCTCTTACTTGCTTAATCGCCTATATATTGTTCCCTCTGATATTCGACCCCGACTCATAGTTGGGTAAATTATATTACATGTGTTCGTGTACACTTACTCTTTGAGGAGTGTATTTGGAGGTTATCAGTTTTGGCGCCGTTGTCGGGGAACAATTTGGTGCATTTATGTTATTTGAGAAGTAAGTGTACATGCTTTGGTCCAAACTTGTGAATATTTGTGTAGTTATTTTTCTTTTCTTTATTTATTTCTTAATTATTTTCTTGTTTATTTTCTTAGTTTTTGTGAATGACATCAAATAATGAAAATTGGTCGGATGATTTCACACTTTTATGCCTCTTGACCTTATTATGGAGGATCACACTCATGGAAAAATTATTTAAATTCCCCGGGGCGGATTGCGCGCACAATTTCAAACCTTTGAGTGGGTTATATATGATAGGTATGGTAGTCAAATTGGCATCGGGATAATTGTGCTTATTTGTCGTTCCCTTCCCCGAACCTCCACTATGCAATTCTGCTTTTTGTGGTGACAATTATAGAGATATGGAAGTAGAAAAAATGGATCATGGTCAAAATAGAGAGTTCAAACTCATGATGGAATGCCTACTTGAAGGAGGAAATGAAAAGCAAAAAAGTCTTGGAGGAGTACTTGGAAAACGGTCTCCAAAATGGATTGACACTTGAAAATGAAAATCTTTCTTGGGCACTTGAACAAAACCAAGAAAAAGTATCAATTGTTCAAAGTGAGAGGTTAATGCTCATGTTGGAGGCCATTCTTGAAAATAGGAGAAGCAAAATTTGGCAGTCGAGGACTTAACAAGCGTTAAATCTGAATGATGAGACCATCCGCACCTTTGGAATATCAAATGAACCATTGATTGAGACTCAAAATGCTTACCAAGTCAAGAGTGTGGAAAGAGGTCAGCAAAAGTCCAACTTGGAGGAAGAAAGCAAGCTTCATTTTGAGGAATAAAAAATTAAGCATATGCCAACCGACTCCATGCTTTTTGGTGATGCTGAAAAAGAAATGGAATTAGAGTCCACCGACGTCACTAAAAATATGGTTGACATTGACTCTAGTTCAAGGAAAAAAGGATGTAAACATTCGAGTGAATTTGCACTTTTGGAGGTTGAAGTCTCATTCAGAGCATTCCAAGTTAGGTGTCCAATTCATATCCTCCAAATGGAGAGAAAAGTGGTAAAGTTGACTCGCATCGTGCCACACCATTAAATGCGATGTGGGAGGACCTATCATTTTCAAAACTTTAAGCTATATTTAAAATTTGCTTTTCTAGAATAGTTTATTATATTATTTTTGATTAAATATACAAAGTCTTAAACTTTTTGGAGTTGAATTGAGCAAGTTGAGACGTTGGAGACAAGCCAAAATAGTGGCTGCCCAGTTTTTTCTAATTAGATAACTGGTGCATCCACACCTGCAAAAATTAATGTGCAGATACGAAACCATAGAAGTCATGCACCATATTGCAAATGCGCATTTTACGCAGAAGCGGATTTGAAACCGCAGAAGAGGCCGCGTAGAAGCGATTAATTTCCGCAGGTGCAACGAATTTGTTAAAGGGGAAAACTTCTCCTTTATCAGGTAACATCCTGTCACGACCCAGAATCCTAATCCGGGTCGTGATGGCGCCCAACGACGGGGTTAGGCAAGCCAATATGAATTACACTAGGTGTTACCCTTCCAATTTGATTAAACAAGTCAATTTTGTTTTACCAATTTAAGACAATTAAACATGATGATAGCTTGATATGAAAATAACATCTTAACAATACATGGCCAAAATAAAGCATATGTATGCATATACAACCCTAATCCCAAAATATACACTACGTGTGTGCCAGGAACTAGTGTCACGAGTGTCATGGGCATACTAACGGAATATACATAGGATAATAATATATACAATCTCGTTGTCTGCATGAATAGACGGGAAACAAAAGTAAATGAAACTCCATGGTGCTGCTGCGGATCGCCAGAGGAAGCAGCTCATCGTGAAGTCAAGTCCGCTACGGTCACTATTAGGATCTGGTCTGATAACCAGATGCACCGGCCTCAGAACCTGTACAGTTAAGTACAGAAGTGCAGCATGAGTACATATTAAAATCAATATGTACCCAGTGAGTATCCCGTCTAATCTCGAAGAAGTAGTGACGAGAGGTCGACTTGACACTCACTAAGGTCCAACAGTATGATATAACGATGGTAAAATAAAAGCAGTAGGCATGTAAGACAGTGAGTAGCAATTATGTATAAAGCACAGGAATCCAAGAAAAATACTGGAACAATAACAATGGTCACTTTCTTTCCCAAAACTATCTCATACAAGTCACAAATCCATGAAACAATGCCAAATAATCATGCGCACACAGGAATAAGACAACCGACCGGAGTCATAAGGAAAGAATAGCTATGCACTGCAGGGGATCGACCGGCCCGTCCCAAAAGTGCATGCTTACCATAATCATAACTACGCACTGCCGAGGATCGATCGACCCGTCCTAAAAGTGTGTCTTTCAATGTAATCATATCATATCATAGTACAACTTCGTCCATGCACTGCAGAGGATCGAAAGGCACGTACCAAGAGTGCATTCTTAATTATATCATCTATGTGCACTGCCGAGGATCGACCGGCCCGTCCCAAAAGTGCACCTTTCAATCCGCCGTGGCGTACGACCCGCTCCCATAAGAGTGGAGGAAATCACACATCGCTCGCGGAATGTAAATTGCGAAGCGGTCACATGAACACACAATATCTTATAAAACTTACCTTACATAACAAATTCCTTTCAATTCAACAATTTTCTTAAAGCCTCAGAGGAACAATACTATACAAAACATGATCTCATAGTACATATGGCGTCACAATGAATCATATAAAGCATTACAAGGAAGCATATAAGGCATTACAAGGAAGCATATAAGACATGATGTGGGCCTAACTACCCAGACATAACAATGATAGCCGCTACGTACGGACTCCCGTCACTTGGTACGTACGTAGCCCCCAAACAATTTACACATAGCATATACATCACATATGGGGACAATTCCCTCTTACAAGGTTAGAAAGGAGACTCACCTCGTGTCGAATCTACCCCTCGGACCACATTTGCCCCCGAAACTTCGAACTCTACACCTGAGGACTCGCAACTAGCCAAAAGGTGTACAATTAAATCAATGCATGCACAATGTGGGAAGTTATCTTAGTTATTCAATAAGATCGCTATTCTTGAAGAATTCCCAAATTCCAACCCCGGTCTCGCATGTTCAAATTCCAAAAATTCTCGAAGGGATCACTCACCCATAGCCTAAGGATCATTAAGGTGTGATTTCTACTTGAATTCATGGCCTAAAATGGAAAATCACAAAATCCTCAAGAGCCCTAAAATTACTACCTAATTCCATGATTTTTGATAATTTAGTAGGGAATTTAACTAGGAATTGATGTTTGAAACTAGTAAAACCATGGAATTTACTTACCTCAATAACAGTGGTGGAAGGTTCCTTGAAGAGCTCTTTAAAGACTTGAGGAGGAAGATGAAAATGGAGGAAATAGGCTAAGTCCCGTATTTAATAAAACTGCCCAGGAATTCCTTCACTGCGATCGCGACAAGGGCCCTGCGATCGCGAAGGCCAACTGGCCAGACCTCTGCGATCGCGGCAGAGGTCCTGCGATCACGAAGAGTAACTGTGCCCCGGCCCTGACTTGACACTATGCGATCGCGAGGATGGGGCTGCGATCGCGAAGGCATGGAGTCCAGCCTTCCGCGATCGCGAAGACTGGGATGCGATCGCGAAGGCCAAGGGCCCAACCTTCCGCGATCGCAAAGAGGAAGATGCGCTCGCGAAGAACAATCAGCAGCCCAGCCAAATTCCTTCTCCGCGATCGCGACCCACCTTCTGCGATCGCGAAGAAGGAAACCAGACAACAAAAATCTGGTTTTTCCAACTTAGCTCCCGGGGGTCCAAAACTCACCCGAGCCCCTCGGGACCCTGTCCAAAAGCCTCGGCAAGTCTGTATTCTTGATACGGACTCGCTCGAACTTCCAAAACGTGAAAACAACAACGAAACTCAGAATTCAACCCCAAAACCAAATTGAATCAAGCTTAAGAACTTAAGATTCTAGAATTTATTTCAATGCGCCGAACCGGCCTATACTACTCTGAATGACTTCAAATTTTGCAAACAAGTTATAAATGACATAACGGAACCATTCCCGGTCTCAGAATTTCATTCGGACCTCGGTAACATAAAATCACATTCCAAACCAAATTTCAAATTCTATGAAAATCCTCAAAACTTCATTAACTCTAAATTTCCCATTTTTTATCCGAAACCCATCAAATCAAGTTTGTTTCTTACCAAATTTCCCAGATAACTTAAATAACACATATTGAACCTGTTTTGGGCTCCGGAACCATAATACAGGCCCGGCAGCACATGTTTCACATCGAGGTTCATTTTCATAAGTCTTTATTATTTTCAGAAAACAATTTTCTTTAAAAATTTATTTCTCGGACTTGGGTCCTCGGAATTCGATTTCGGGCATACGCCCAAGTCCCATATTTTACTACGGACCTTCCGGGACTGCCAGATCACGGGTCCAGGTCCGTTTACCAAAAATGTTGACCAAAGTCAACTTTATTCAAATAAATTATCATAAATTCAACTCTATATCAAGTTTCAACATAAAGCTTCCCGGCTACGCGCTCGGGCTGCACACGCACATCGAGGTGAGATTAACGGAGGCTTTCGGGGCCTCGGAACACAGTCATAAATAATTTTACATAAGATGACCTTTTGGGCCATCACACATCCCTCTAATATGCTTCCTGTAAAAACCAACGCACACACATAATCCCTTTCATATCTTGCACCCATTCAAGAAACAGTCAAGGGCCTCGAGTCTAAGATTATCAGGTATACTCATCTTCTCTCTCTTCGCATGAATTCACTTGCTTACTCTTCTTCACCTCTGTTGCAATCTCCCCTATCCCTTTCTGCCTTAAGCCTTGATCTCATGCCGAGATGAGTAAAGTGGTTTTTTGATTGTTGTTTGGTTACCGTTGAATTCTATTCCTATGAGTAAAACTTTGTAGGATAAGGCCTAGAAACTTGAAGGCTAGAATTTCAGTTGTAATAGCCCACCAAGTGTTTGTGAAAATGCCCAACCGATTTTTGAATGTTAGTTGCCGTAAAATCATGTGTAATAAATTATCTTATTCATGTATGCACAAGTTTAGAAGTCTTGAGTATAAATTTGTGCCAAAATCATGATTGAGTTGGAAACAAAATCGGCAGTTTTCTGGGCTTTTTAAAAATTTGAAGAACATCATTTCTGCAAAAAAAAAATGCTATGCGACACCGCACATGCGTTGATAATACTGCAGGTGCAAAACTCTGTTGCAATGAAGCATCGCAGAAGCGGAACTTTTCCGTAGAAGCATTTCTGCACCTGTGCTTGTTTTCCCCCAAGTGCGATGATAGTGTAAAAATTCTGCAAAATAGTAGATTTGAAACTATGGCTTTTTGGGCCCATTCGGTTTGATTCTTTGACTAAATTGCAGTGTTTCAAATTTCTTAATATGATTTAAATGCTCGGCTAATTTGGTTTTTGTTTTTAGGTACCTTGAGCCTTGAAAATGAATCTTAACATGAATGAAATACAACACATGGCCATGAAAATGAAGCAGAGGTTGCGGAAGAGCAATATCACACTGTTAGATTCATGTTCTCTTATTATCATCGCCAGTACCATGACAACCTTCTTATAAGGAAGGTCCTACTTGGAAAGGAAATTTTCAAGGAAAGATTGAGCGAGCTACTCCTAGACTTCGATGGTTGTCTAGAGACGACAAGTTGGACGTGCTTCATGACCACTCCATGCGTTTCTAATGAGGAATGGGTTAGAGGGTTTTATGCCTACCTTAAGCGTACAAACTTCGACAACCTAGAACATACCGCAAGGGTCAAGATAGTGAGATTTGGATGGGAGCAGAAAAATGATATCTATGGGCTTGCAAGCCATCCGCTCGAGCCAATGTGAGAAAAAAGATATATGCTCAATGTCACGACCCAAAACCGGTCCAGGTCGTGATGGCGCCCAACGGCGAGGTTAGGCAAGCCAACGAACAACAATAACAATGAAAGTGCGGAATACAATAACAACATAGGGTAAGGCCGTAGAAACAAACTGAACCACAGCTAGGCCCAATACATATACAACCCCGATAACTACAACAAGTGTGTGCCAGGACTAGTGTCACGGTGTCAACGGGCGGCTACATAGATACAACAGCTGAAATATACATATAAAAAAATATACAAGCCGCAGTCTGGAACAAAAGACTGAGCAAAATGAAACTAGAAGGCTCAAGAGGTGCTGTCAGGATGACGCCAAGAAGACAGCTCACCGGATGGAGTGACACCGCGATCAGTATCTATCAGCAGGCGGACGACCAGACGGACCAGCCTCAAGACCTGCACAATCAAGCACAGAAAAAGAAAGAAAGTGCAGCATGAGTACATATAACCAAATATGTACCCAGTAAGTATCCCGTCTAAACTCGTAAAGAGTAGTGACGAGAGGTAGAATACATACTCACTAAGGTCCAGTACATAAATAAATAAATAAGGTACATGCTGAGTAGTAAATTATGTGAGAAAGTACATCAAGTAAGGACATGTAATCAACAAACAAGTAACTGATCTTAACATAACCTTTCTTTGTAAATTGATCATAGGTATCACTTGTTCCCTTTCTCATTACCTGAAATGTCTTATCTTATTATCTCAATTGTTCACTTTCCAGTACTTAGTACCGTTTCTCAACTCACCATCGTACGATCCCAACTCAATGCAATGCTTATGTATGTATATATATATGTATATAACCGACACTGACAAGACTATCGACCGAATTCATAAGGGTGGGTCATAACGACATGAATATGTATATAAATGTCATGTAATGCATAGGTCTCTACGTACATAACATCATCAAGCCTCTGAGGGCATCCCATCATATCATGTCGGCCACTGTTGGCAAATCATCAACGTATACAAGCTGATCAGGTGGTGGTGTGTATATAACGCCAAACTTTTCCTATATATGATATACATATATATACATATAAATACGCGTCTATAACGTCATCTGTTCATGGGTCAATGTACATGTATAAATGAATGAAATGCATGAAAATATGTAATAATCTCAATATTCCTTTCGGATAAACTTTATCAACTGCATATTATTCTGAGACCCATGAACAAAAGATAGAATAATAAGACTTATGGGAGAATAATAATACACACATCTCTAGCATTTTTACGAATAGAGTAATTTATGGAAGTTGTGCATTTTCTCGTTTCTCTTGTGTCGTATAGATCATGCCAAAAAGAAAGAAGGGATAGCCTTAACATACCTGAGTAGGGAAAAGTTCATATGATATTCTTGAGACAAAATCTACACGGGCAAGGAGCGATAAGTTGGTCTTGCACATAAGTCATGATTTCATCAATTTATAATCTCTTTAAGCCATGAAATAGTTTGTATCCAACCGAGGTCTACTTAAAGTATTTTCACCAAAATTTTCTCATCATTCAGAGAAACGATCAGAAGAACACATTCACACATTGGCAATACTAAAACGTCTTCTCAATCAATATTCATAAGTATCCCATTATCACATACGATTTAAACACTTCTAAAATGGATAAAGAATCTACATTTGCAACACCATTCCTCTTCTTTCTCATATGAATATTGGTTACCTTGCCTTCTTTTTATTCTAAGACACAAGAATACACCTACAAATCTTCTGTCCCAACATCAAATTTGTTGAAGATTAAATTGCCTTGGATAAGTTGGTAATGTCTGGTTTTGAGAATGTTTTCAATCTTGAATTAGTAAGAGGTGTATGACTCTTACTTTATGACTAGGAATGTTTTGATTTTTTTGTCCAAAAGAAAATGAAGCCAAGACTTGTAATAAGTCTTATATGTTAGAGTCCTAGTCACCTTAGGTAGCCAGCTAGCTCATGTGACTACTTAGTCATACGTATAAATGGTGGCTTACTTCCACATTTTGGGGGTAATTTTTTAGTTTTATCTGATAATTTATTAGTTAACTAGGTAATGTCCCGTTACCCGGTTGATGTTTTATTCGTCAATACCATACAAGAGGGGGGGGAGGGTGATTTGTGTGGTGTTCAATTTTTGAGTGCAGTCTCTATAGAAGAACATGGTTCTTCTAGGTGTTCCAACTCGTACTGTTGCGGAATAATAAATGCAGAAAAGTAAAGAACACAGAGATTTTTATGTGAAAAATACCCGGCTCAAAAGGTGAAAAAATCACGACCTACTACTCAGTAGGATTTTCCCAAACTCTTCACTACAACTCTGAGCCAAACAACATTTACAAAATAAACTCTTTTGTAAACCTAAGGACTAACTCTAATCCCTTTGTAGCAAACTAGCCTCTAGCTAATCGGACCAAACTTCAAGTTAACTCTATCTTGATCAATGTGTACCTATTACAATTGCTTCTAATAAAGCTGAAAGATACAATATTTAATCACCTACTACAAACCAACTAGACTCAAAAGATAACAGATGGAACTGGTTCTTCTAGCTGGTTCAAGTAGCTTTTGTGTCGCACAAGGAATCTGCTTGCAAAATTGCTTTGGTAATTTTGCTTTCAGTTCTTGTTTCACTTCTGCCTTTGTGCGATCAAATCTTCAGCAGGAATGCTTCAATATTTTATAACGCCAGTAGTTAAGATGTTGTTGTTTAGTTCTAGTGCAACTCTTCCTTGGAGGAAGAGTTTGTGTTCATCTCAACTTACTCGATTGTTTCTGTCCTTGCTAAATTCAAACTCTTTCTTCTTATCACTTTGCAACCTTTTCGCTTTAGGAGACAACCTCTTAGTTCATAGATAATTCACATATCATGTTTATCTCCTATGCATATACGCTTCTTGTGACAATGTGTTTGTTTGATAATGTTTGCCCTGATGGACCTGGTTCAACTGGGTAGGCATTTGTCAATCTTCAAAACCATGCAGTGACTTGGTTCAACAAATTCCCCCTTTTTGATGATGATAAACTTTGTGCTCAACCCTGTACATACTTCAGTCCAACATAGACACTTTGTAAAGTTTTAAGCATTTATCATAGAGAGACCAGGTTCATTAGGTTATGAAATATCACAAAGATCTTTTGAAAAGCAAGATCTTCCCCCTTTTGGCATCATCGAAAAGTTGCAAAATGATAAACTTACCAGAGTTATTAATAATTACTCATGGCCATTGAGGCAACTGCAGGTGCAAAGCTTGATTAATCATCAAAAGAAACCAATCAAATATAAACTATTTAAGAAACTGGGACAAAATCAATAACCAAAAATCAAATTCATTGATTAGATCCTAGATCAAGCACCATACACAAAATGAATTAAGGACAGTCACAACCATGAGCAAAAAACATAACAAGATAAAATCCTAAACTGGGCATTGAAGGGGTTTTGGTGGCACTGGACTCCTAAGGATGGGAAGGGGCAGATGAGGTTGTGGTCTTGGCTTGAAGAAGAGAAAGAATTCGTTGAAGAACACCCTCATTCTTCTCCTTCTCTTTGGCTAATTCAGTTCTGAGAGCATCCCGCTTAGCTTCAACCTCAATAAGGCGAGATTTCAATCGAAGGATCTACGCATCCTTTATCTCAGGAACATTTACAATGTAGTCACAGGTCAGCAGTGTATTCTTCCAAAAATAGTCCTTAGCAGTATCCATCTCAGCTTTCTTCACGTGAACCTTGAAGTGGGAAAGCACAACAGTCACAATAAATCCATAAGGTATAGTGTGTGCCTTGGTTCCATTCACAACTCTGTCCAAGAGCTGGATGATGAAAGCAGGCCAATTGATGTGCTTACCCCTGTACAAACATTCCATAAGCGTGAGGTCTATATAGCTGGCAATGTGCCTTCGTTATTGTCTTGGCAGCAGAAACTTGATCACAAACTCAAAGAATAGTTTGTGCTGAGATCGCATCTCACTCTTGAAAACTGCCCTGGGCTCAGGTTCTTGATCATTTTCACAGAAAAACCTGGTGATGTTGAGAGATGAGGACATGCCATCCAGATTAGGCCATCTTTGCCTTGTATAGTCATCATAACCCTCAACAGGGAGATTCAGTATCTCCCCCAACTCTTTGCATCAAAGGAGATTTCAACTCCATGAACCCTGGTAGTTACCCTGCCATCCTTGAAACTGCGTTGGCCATAAATTCAACCAACTCATTTCTAGCCAGCCTTTCTTCCAGGTGAAGAACAATGTCCTTCCACCCTTGCACGTCTAGGGTATCCATCAGGAAAATCATTCCTGATTCCTCAAGGTCTTTAACCAGCTTTCCCTTTAAGATAGTACGCTTGCAAAACATGGTGAGCTTGTCAGTCTCTTTACCATACTCTTCCTCTTCTCCTCCACTCCATTCCTCATCATCAGTAATCTTAACTTTCCTTGACTCAGATCTGGTTCTCTTTGCAATGGTTGAGGGTGTGTCAGACACAGAAGCTGACTTCTTAGAAGAAGCCTTAGCTTTCTTGGGTTTTGGTGTCTCAACCACAATTGGAGCAGGCTGCTCCTCGTGATGGACCAGGTCCATCGCATCATCATCAATAGTAACTGCCTCAATAGGCTCTCCCACTTTTGCATTTCCCTTGTCAGCCTTCTTCTTTTTGCTCTCTCTCAGAGCTCTTTCCAATTCTTCCTCTCCTTGCCAGACAACACTTCTTGTAGCTCGAATCTTTGGGGCAGGAGCATCAGCAGATAATGAAGCTTTCCTCTTCTTTGATGGAACTGGGGTAGTAGCCTTCTTGGACTTAGGAGTTCTTTTTTTTTGGGATTATAGGACTCCCCCAACTTCCTCAGCATCTCAGCCAGCGTCTCCTCAATAGATGAACGAGGTTCATCTACTGATTGTTGTAGGCTCTCCAGTCCTGTTGCTGCTTCTCCAGAAATGCTTCCCCCTAAAGTTGTGACTCCTTCTTCATCAATCACAAGAGCGGGGCCACAAATAGCCAGAGTGGCACCGTCCTTCCTAGATCCTCTTACTGAGATCCCTTCTCCCTCTCTCTCAAGGTTTATATTTTTACCAAGTTTTCTCTACCTATTTGGCACCTCTACATCCACAATCGACCCAACCAAAACAAATATGTTCACATTCATACTAGTTGCAGACCCAATCTCAAAATTTCCCTATTCAATGTCAGATGAACCTGGTGCTTCATCCTCATTAGCGGATTTGAAAGATTCACTGGAGGATTCAGAATCTTGGACCTTTCTAGCTTGAAGTATTCCTTCCAAGAATTTGGCACGAGAACCAGAAGCAACTGATTTCCTGGCCAAAACTTTCACTCTACGTGCCCTGGGGGCTAGAGTAGTGTTAGGTGTAGGTTCAAGAACTGGAGGGTTTTGGGGGGTTGAAGATCTGGCTGGAGAATGTGAACTGTATACTGATGGAGAATTAGAACTAGAATCATCGTCCTCATAATCATGGGTGGAGAAGGAAGATGAAACAGCTGGTTGTGAAGACATTTTTATGAAGAATTTGGAAGAGAAGAAAGTTGATCAGTTTTGGTTTGAGAGGAATGAATAACTCAGTTCGACGGTTATACTTTTGAAGAGGGGAGGTAATGATGGCCTTTTAAAGGTGTTGTTATTAATTGTACAATGGGCAGATGTATTAGTCAAGTGGGAGTCTAATCGCTGTAGGAGTGTCATTGATTAGACGGTTAGGAATCCCTAAATCTAGGCTAATTAAGATACGATGGGACTTCTTGAAACTGGTTCATTTTAGGATAAGTGCAGAGAATTGGAAATGAACCAAATATAGATAGAGTCATGCTCATGTGTGACTATAATTAATTCAAGAAGTGTATGGAGATGAGCACGTACCTTGTCAGTCAGATGAACCAGTAGTAATGAACCGGGTTCATCATGTTATAGTCTTTAATATGCCTCAATTTACAAAGATAGAAAAACATCATTAGCAACTAGGGAATCATATTAATACATGGCAAGAGAGTATGGCAATGAAGTCATGATACTGAGCAATGATTAGTCTGGTTAATTATCTATTTTAGTGTTTCTAGCCCAAAAAAAATCAACTTTTTTTATTTTTGTTTTTCAATGAGGTGATCTTAATCATCCCTAATTCAAGTCGGTTTCTCTCAAAATGCTCCCTACTCAGTGCTTTAGTAAAGATGTCTGCAATTTTCTTGTTAGTAGCACAAAATTCAATTGAGATCATTCCGTTTTCATAGTTATCCCTTAGGAAATGGTGTCTAACATCTATGTGCTTAGTTCTTTTATGATGAACTGGGTTCTTTGTCATACTAATTGCACTAGTGTTGTCACAGAAAATAAGAATGCATCCAACCTCTATACCAAAGTCCATGAGTTATTGCTTGATCAATAGCAACTAAGCACATCATGAGGCTGCAACCACATATTCACCCTCAGCAGTAGACAAGGCTACTGAATTTTGTTTCTTGGTGGCCCAAGACACAAGGCAAAAGCCCAAAACCTGAGTCATGCTTGAAGTACTTTTCCTGTCAACCAGGAAGCCTACATAATCTGCATCAGCATATCCTACAAGGTCGAAATTACTACCTTTAGGATACCAAAGGCATAAATCAGTAGTGTCTTTCAGATATCTCAGAATTCTCTTCACTGTAGTTAGATGGGACTCCTTTGGATTTGCCTGAAACCTACCACACAGTCCTACACTGAACACAATATCAGGTCTGCTGGCAGTGAGATATAATAAAGACCCAATCATCCCTCTGTATAGCTTCTGATCAACGGATGAACCAGGTTCATCCATATCTAATTTTGTGGTTGTGGCTATAAGGGTGTCAATTTCCTTTGAGTTTTCCATTTTAAATCTTTTGAGCAATTTTTTCACATATTTTTGTTGATGGATCATTGTTCCATTTGAGTTTTGCTTGATTTGCAAGCCTAAGAAGAAGTTTAGCTCACCCATCATACTCATCTCAAACTCACTCCCCATAAGTTTAGCAAATTCCTTACTCAATTTTTCAGAGGTTGCCCCAAATATGATATCATCCACATATATTTGCACAACCAGAAGATCCTTACCTTTTTCCTTTAAGAACAAGGTACTGTCAATTTTACCTCGTTTGTATCCATGTTCTAGCAGGAATTTTGATAGTCGTTCATACCATGCTCTTGGTGCTTGTTTGAGTCCATACAAAGCCTTGTCAAGTTTGTATACATGATCAGGTGTCTCCTTGCTTTCAAAACCTGGAGGTTGTTTTACAAATACTTCTTCCTTTAGATATCCATTGAGGAAAGTACACTTTACATCCATCTGATGCAGAGTGAATTCCATGTGTGCAGCAAATGCTATAAGAAGTCTGATTGCCTATAATCTTGCCACAAGAGCAAAGGTCTCATCATAGTCAATTCCCTCTTCTTGACTATATCTTTGGACAACCAGTTTGGACTTGTTTCTTGTAACAGTTCCATTCTCATCAAGTTTGTTCCTGAAGACCCACTTGGTGCCAATTACTGATTTGTCTAGTGGTCTGGGTACCAAGTGCCATACTTGACTTCTTTCAAATTGATTCAGCTCTTCTTGCATGTCATTTACCCAGTCAGCATCCTGTATGGCTTCACCAATGTTCTTTGGTTCAATCAAGGGTAGAAAGGCATCAAACGCACACAGATTTTTCAAAGAGGATCTTGTTTTGATTCCAGATGTCAAATCTGTTATGATATTCTCAGGAGGGTGAGAACTCTGATATCTGTGTGGTTTGAGCACCAATTGTTCACTTCTAGATGATCCCATGATGTCTTGTTGTTGTGGAACAGGATCAGGGCCAAGGTCCAGAGTACTTTGCTGTTGAGTTCCTCCTGTCATGTTGCTCGGGGTAGTTGGACCTGGTCCATCACTTGCTCCATCTTCCATAATTGCTTCAATTTGTTCACTGCTTCTGACCAGTCCAAGCTCCTCATCTTCTGGTTTCTGTCTCTTAGAAAGAGTGTTTGTTTCATCAAAAACAACATGCACACTCTCTTCTACACACATAGTGCTTTTATTATAAACTTTATAAGCTTTGCTATGTGATGAATATCCCAAGAATACTCCCTCATCACTTCTGGGATCAAATTTACCTAAGGAATCTTTGCCATTGTTATGCACAAAGAACTTGCATCCGAAATCCCTAAGGTGGGATATGTTAGTCTTCCTCCCTTTAAGTAATTTATAATGAGTTTTATCTACCAGTGTCCTGGTCATGCATCTATTTATTATATACACATGCAGTGTTTATTGCTTCTGCCCAGAAGTTGTGAGGTAGTTTGCTAGAAAGAAGCATGGTTCTGGACATGTCTTCAAGAGTCCTGTTCTTTCTTTCAACAACCCCATTTTGTTGTGGGGTTCTAGGGGCAGAAAAGTTATGATTGATACCATGTTCATCACAGAACTCAGCAACTTTGCATTCTCAAATTCAATACCATGATCAGATCTTATTGATGCTAGTTGATTTCCCAATTGTTTTTGAGTTTTTCTAACAAATGAAGTGAACATATCGAATGCTTCATCTTTAGATGTCAGAAATAAGGTCCAAGTGAACCTTGA
>ML263178.1:491-76189 GCA_005239495.1 Nicotiana undulata | reverse complement strand
CCCGTACCAAAAGTGCATTCTCAATTATATCATCTCTGTGCACTGCCGAGGATCGATCGGCCCGTCCCAAAAGTGCACCTTTACAACCGGCGTGGCGTACGACCCGCTCCCATGAGAGTGGGGGAAATCACACATCGCTCGCGGAATGTAAATTGCGAAGCGGTCACATGCACACACAATAACTTATAAAACTTACTTTCCATAACCAATTCCTTTCAATTCAACAATTTCCATAAAGTAAGAGAAACAATACTATACATAACATGATCTCATAGTACATATGGCATTACAAGGAAGCATATAAGGCATTACAAGGAAGCATATAAAGCATGTTGTGGGCCTTACTACCCGGACATAACAATGATAGCCGCTACGTATGGACTCTCGTCACTTGGTGCGTACGTAGCCCCCAAAACAAGTGCACATAGCATATAAATCACATATGGGGACAATTCCCTCTTACAAGGTTAGAAAAGAGACTCACCTCGTGTCGAATCTACCTCTCGGACCGTGAATACGCCCGAAACTACGAACTCTACACCCGAGGACTCGCAACTAACCAAAAGGTGTACACTTATATCAATGCATGCTCAATGTGGGGAAATTATCCTATTTATTCAATAAAATCATCATTCTTGAAGAATTCCCAAAATTCAACCCCGGTCCCGCATGCTTGGATTCCGAAAATTCTCGAAGGAATCACTCACCCAAAGCCTAAGGATCATTAATATGTAATTTCTACTTGAATTCATAGCATTAAAAGGATAATTCGCTTATTTCCTCAAGAACCCTAAATTTACTACCCAAATCTTGATTTCCAATGACCTAGTAATTAATCCCATTAATAATTCATGTATTAAACTAGTAATAAGGGGGAATTAACTTACCTTAACAATAGCTAGGTCGTGGTGTGTTCTTCCCAAGCTCACAAGTCTCTAACGGAGGTATGAAATGAAAAGAGATAAAGAAATACCGTATTTTAAAGAATATGCACTGCCTGGCCTACAGGGGTTCCGCACCTGCGGTCTTGCGCCTGCGAGCTGGGGCTCGTACCTGCGGAGTTGGACGGGAAGGATTGGGCACGCACCTGCGGAGCTGAAGACCGCACCTGCGGCTACGCTCCTGCGGAATTGGATCTACACCTGCGAGATTCCCGCACCTGCGAGGCCTGCGGTCCCGCACCTGCGACTGGGCAACCGCACCTGCGGTCACACCAGAAACAGGTGCACCAGCAACTATTTTAGCTGGTTTTTGACCTCGTGTGGTGTTCGGGAGGCACTTGGGCCCACCCGAGCCCCCATCCAAATATACCAACAAGTCCTAAATCATAATACGGACTAGCTCGAGCCTTCGGAACGCCCAAAACAACACTAAATCTCAAAATCACACCCCAAAACCCCTAAAACCATAACTTTAAGAACTTCAAGTTCTTGATTTCTATAACGATGCGCCGGACCGACCTATACAACTCGGAATGACATCAAATTTTTCAGACAAGTCATAAATGACATAACGGAACTATTCCCGGTCTCGAAATCACATTCGGACCTTGATAACATAAACTCGCGTTTCAAACCAAATTTCAAACTTAAGGAAATCCTTATTTCTATATCGGGCGCCAAAACGCTCTCGGGTTATCGAAAACCCATTCCAAACATACGCTCAAGTCTGAAATCATCATACGAAGCTACTGACACTGTCTGAACTCGATTCCGAGGTCTTTTTCTCAAAATGTTGACCGAAGTCAAACTTGGCCAAATAGGCCAACCTTAAGGAACCAAGTGTTCCTAAACTGCTCCAAACACTTCCAAATCCCGAACCGCCCGTTCCCGTAAGTCACAAATCACAAGAAGCCGCCATGGGAAGACTTATATAGGGGAACATGGTCCGATAACGCAAAAAGACCGGTCAGATCGTTACATTCTCCCCCTCTTAAACAAACGTTCGTCCTCGAACGGGACTAGAATCGTACCTGAAGTGCTGAATAACTGTGGATATCTGCTCCGCATGTCCTCCTCGGACTCCCAAGTTGCCTCATCGACTGGTTGGACCCTCCACTGGACCTTCACGGCAGAAACTCTCTTAGACCTCAACTGGCGGTCCTGTCTATCAATAATAGCAATTGGCTCCTCCTCGAAGCCCAACTTCTCATCCAACTGAATAGTGCTGAAATCAACCACGTGAGAGAAATCGGCATGATATCTCCGGAGCATGGATACATGAAAAACTGGATGAACTCCAGATAAACTGGGAGGTAACGCTAGCTCATAAACAACCTCTCCGACTCGCCTCAATACCTCTAAAGGACCTATTAACCTTGGGCTCAGCTTGCCCTTCTTCCCGAATCTCATAATGCCCTTCATCGGCGAAACCTTTAGCAGAACCTTATCTCCCTCCATAAATGCTACATCACGCGCCCTCTGATCCGCGTAACTCTTCTGTCTGGACTGAGCTGTGCGAAGTCTCTCCTGAATCAACTTCACCTTATCCAAAGCATCTATCACCATATCAGTGCCATATAATCTAGCCTCACCAGGCTCAAACCACCCGATAGGAGAACGACACCGCCGACCATACAAAGCCTCAAATGGAGCCATCTCGATGATGGACCGATAACTATTATTGTACGCAAACTCAACCAAAGGCAAGAATTGGTCCCACTGACCCCCAAAGTCAATCACATAAGCCCTGAGCATATCTTCCAATATCTGAACCGTACGCTCCGACTGGCCATCAGTATGAGTGTGAAATGCTGAGCTGAGATCTATATGAGTGCCCATCTCACTATGCAATGCTCTCTAGAAGTGCGAGGTGAACTGAGGACCTCGATCTGATATAATGGACACCGGCACACCGTGCAACCGGACTATCTTCCGAATGTAGATCTGGGCTAGCCTCTCAGAAGTGTAAGTAGTAGCCACAGGAATGAAATGCGCCGATTTGGTCAATCTATCCACAATGACCCAAACCACGTCAACCTTACGCAAAGTCCGAGGCAACCCAACTACGAAGTCCATAGTGATGCACTCCCATTTCCATTCAGGAATGGGCATCTGCTGAAGCAGGCCTCCTGGACTCTGATGCTCGCACTTGACCTGCTGGCAATTAAGACACCTATCCACATACTGCACAATGTCTTTCTTCATCCGCCTCCACCAGTAATGCTACTTCAAATCACGATACATCTTTGTCGCGCCCGGATGAACAGAATACCGAGAACTGTGGGCCTCCTCTAGAATCCTCTTCCTCATGCCATCAATATTAGGAACACATAAATGGCCCTGGATCCTCAAAACACCATCCTCGCCCAAAGTAACCTCTTTGGCCCTTCCCTGGACCACCATTTCCCGAAGCTCTGCTAAGCACGAATTATAAAACTGTCGGACCTTAATCTCTCCCAATAACGAAGACTAAGAAACCACATGGGCTAGAACTCGACGAGGCTCCGAAAGATCTAATCTCACTAGGCGATTAGCCAAAGACTGAATGTCTAAGGCTAGAGGTCTCTCCTCTGCTGCAATGTAGGCCAAGCTATCCATACTCTCTGCCCTCCTGCTCAAGGCATCCACTACCAAATTTGCCTTGCCCGGATGATAAATAATAGTAATATCATAATCCTTCAACAACTCAAGCCACCTGCACTGCCTCAAGTTAAGATCCCTCTACTTGAATAAGTGCTGCAGACTGCGGTAGTCTGTATAAACCTCACAATACACACCATACAAGTAGTGCCTCCAAATCTTTAGAGCATGAACAATCTCCGCCAACTCCAAGTCGTGTACAGGATAATTCTTCTCATGAACCTTCAGCTGACGCGAAGCATAAGCAATAACTCTCCCATCCTGCATCAACACATATCCCAACCCGACGCGTGAAGCGTCGCAATACACAATATACATCCTAGAACCGGAAGGCAACGTCAGAACTGGTGCTGAGGTCAATGCTGTCTTGAGCTTTTGAAAGGCCTCACACTCGTCAGACCATCGGAACGGGGCATTCTTCTGAGTCAATCTGGTCAGTGGAGCTGCAATAGAAGAGAACCCTTCCATAAATCGGTGATAATAGCCTACTAGGCCCAAGAAACTCATGATTTCTGTAGCTGAAGTAGGACGCGGCCAACTCTGAACTGCCTCAATCTTCTGATGATCAACCTTGATACCTTCTCCGGATACCACATGCCCCAAGAATGCCACAGAATCTAACCAGAACTCACACTTGGAGAAATTAGCATATAACTTCTGTTCCCGCAAGGTCTGGAGCACAACTCTCAAATGCTGCTCATGCTCACCCAGGCTCCGTGAGTAAATCAAGATGTCATCAATGAAGACTATGACGAAAGAATTAATATACGGCCTGAATACCCTATTCATCAAGTCCATGAATGCTGTTGGGGAATTAGTTAAACCAAAGGACATCACCAAGAACTCATAATGGCCATATCTGGTACGAAATGCAGTCTTCGGAACATCTGAAGCCCGAATCTTCAACTGATGATAACCCGATCTCAAATCAATCTTGGAAAACACACGAGCACCCTGCAACTGGTCAAACAAATCATCAATGCGCGAAAGAGGATACTTATTCTTAGTAGTAACCTTATTCAACTGGCGGTAATCAATACACATCCGCATAGACCCATCATTCTTCTTCACAAATAGAACTGGAGCACCCCACGACGACACACTCGGCCTGATGAACCCCTTAGCCAACAACTCCTCAAGATGCTCCTTCAAATCTTTCAACTCCTTAGGAGCCATACGATACGGGGGAATGGAAATAGGCTGAGTATCTGAAGCTAAATCAATATAGAAATCAATATCTCGATTTGGAGGCATGCCTGGAAGGTCTGAAGAAAACACATCTGCAAACTCTCGAACAACTGGCACTGAATCAATAGTCGGGGACTCGGCGGTGGTATTCCGCACATAAGCAAGGTAATCCAAACAACCCTTCTCGACCATATGTCGAGCCTTCATGAAGGAAACAACTCGGCTGGATGCACTAACTGAGGAACCTCTCCACTCTAGCCTAGGCGACTTAGGCATAGCTAAAGTAACCGTCTTGGCATGACAATCTAGCACAACATGATAAGGAGATAGCCAATCCATGTCTAGGATAACCTCAAAATCAATCATATCAAGCAATAAAAGATCTGCTCTGGTCTCGAAACTGCAAAAAGTGATCACACAAGACTGATAAACCCGGTCTACCACCACAGAATCGCCCACAGGAGTGGACACATATATAGGAGAACCCAAGGACTCACGAGGAACATCCAGAAAATGAGCAAATAGTGATGAAACATATGAATAGGTGGACCCTGGGTCAAATAATACTGAAGCCTCTCTACCACATACTGAGATAATACCTGTGATCACGGCGTCTGAGGCCACTACATCTGATCTGGCCGGAATGACATAAAATCTGGCTGAGGCACCTGAAGACCGAACTCCCCCAGAGTGAACAAGAGCTAACTGACCTCCTCCTGGATGGCCTCCCCCTCTAGGACGACCCCTGCCGACCTGTCCTCCACCTCTAGGTGGCTGGACGGCTGGTGCTGAACTCATAGGCTGGTAACCCTATTGTATCGCCTCGCCCCGATACTTGGGACAATGCCTCTTCATGTTGCCTGGCTCCCACACTCGTAACATCCCCCAGGCACCATAGCTTGCTGCCCCGAAGAAGAAGACCCCTGAATAGCCAGGAAGCGATGTGAACCCTCTGGCATAACACTGAAATAAGAACCGGAGGATCTCTGGCGACTGTAGTAACCACTGGGTGAACCTTGAGTAGCTGGAGGGCGGTAGGAACGCTCTGGCATGGCACTGAACTGAGGCCTCACTGAACCACCTCGAGGAGGTAGTGAAGGTGCTGAATATGGAGGCCTGCTGGGCTGACCACCCCCGAACTGACCTCTTCTCCTAGTCGGAGCATCCCTAAAATCCCCTAAGAACCTAGCCCTCTTATCCTGCTGACCCTACTCCCTTCTCCTTAGCTGATACCCCTCAATCCGTCGAACTATCTCGACCACCATCTCATAAAGAGTGTCCATCTCCACCTCTCGGGCCATGGTGGCCCTAATACCTGGATGTAACTCGGCCACAAACCGCCGCACTCTCTCGGCATCAGTAGGCAATATCATAAGTGCATGGCGTGACAACTCTGAAAATCTGGCCTCATAATCTGTTACCGACATCTGCCCCTGCTCTAGCTGCTCAAACTGACGCTGCAACTCTTCCCTCTCGGAGGGTGGAATATATCTGTCTAGAAACATCTGCACGAACTGATCCCAAGTGACAGGAGGAGAATCTGCTGGCCTTCTGAGAATATAAGACTGCCACCACCTGCGAGCTCTGCCCTCCAACTGAAATGTAGTGAAATCCACTCCATGGGACTCCAAAATCCTCATGTTGTGCAGTCTGTCCCTGCACCTGTCAATAAAATCCTGGGCATCCTCGCCTCGCTCACCCCCCAAAGACTGGAGGGCGCAACCCAGTCCATCTGTCTAACATCTTCTGCTGATCGCCCTTGCAATTGGCCTAGGCTCTAGGGCTGTTTTTGCCTGTCCTACGGCCTATGCGGTAGGGGTCTGGACTCCCCCTTCCGCCTGAGAAGTGGCAGGATCTACTGGAAATAAACCAGCCTGGGACATGGTGTCCATGAATCTCAGCATACGGCCCATGACCTCCTGGAAGCCTGGCGCCGTCATGAAGTCCACTGGGTCAGGTGCTACTGGAGGCACCTCATCCTGCTCCTCTATGATAGAGTCCTCTGGTGGTGCCACTGGTATAGCCCTGGGGCGCCCTCGTCCCCTACCTCGGGCAGGTGCTCTACCATTGCTGCTACCACGACCTCGAGTGGCGGGGGTAGCGGCATCTCCCGGATCAGGAACATCGGATGCACGCGTCCTCACCATCTGTGAGAAAATAGAAGAACAAGTTTGAGTACATCATCGATTGCACGATAGAATATGAATAAAGGGGAGTTTCCTAACACCCTATAGCCTCCTAAAGATAAGTACAGACGTCTCTGTACCGATCTGCAAGACTCTACTGGGTCCGCCCGTGACTCGTGAGACTTACATGAACCTAGAGCTCTGATACCACGTTGTCACGACCCAGAATCCTAACCCAGGTCGTGATGGCGCCCAACAACATGGTTAGGCAAGCCAACATAAATTTCACTAAGAGCTTCTCTTTACTTGATTCAATTATTCACCCATTTACCGAATTTAACAAGTCAAATCATGATATCGAAGGATAGTACTCAGTGGTAGATAAAATAGCTATAAAGAAGCGCGAGCCAAAATACAAGCACATATATATACAACCCAAAACTCCAAAACAAACACTACGTGTGTGCCAGGAACTAGTGTCACGAGTGTCACGGGCATACTAACATGATAACCAAAAGATAGAATATACAATCCCACTGTATGAATAAATAGACGGGAAACAAAAGTAAATGAAACTCCATGGTGCTGTTGGGGATCGCCAGAGGAAGCAGCTCACCGTGAAGTCAGGTCCACTACAGTCACTATCTAGATCCGGTCTGATAACCAAATGCACCAGCCTCAGAACCTGTACAGTTAAGTACATAAGTGCAGCATGAGTACATATTAAATAAATATGTACCCACTGAGTATCCCGTCTAATCTCGAAGAAGTAGTGACGAGAGGTCGATTTGACACTCACTAAGGTCCAACAGTATGATATAACAATGATAAAATAAAAGCAGTACACATGTAAGACACTGAGTAACAATTATGTATAAAGCACAGAAATCCAAGAAAAATACTGGAACAATAAAAATGGCCACTTTCTTTTCCCCAAATATCTAATACAAGTCAATATCCATGAAACAATGACAAATAATCATGCGCACACATGAATAAGACAACCGACCGGAGTCATAAGGAAAATATCTATGCACTGCCGAGGATCGAATGACTCGTCCCATAAGTGCATCTCTCAATGTAATCATATCATATCATAGTACAAATCTCTTCCATGCACTACCAAGGATCGAACGTCCCGTACCAAAAGTGCATTCTCAATTATATCATCTCTGTGCACTGCCGAGGATCGATCGGCCCGTCCCAAAAGTGCACCTTTACAACCGGCGTGGTGTACGACCCGCTCCCATGAGAGTGGGGGAAATCACACATCGCTCGCGGAATGTAAATTGCGAAGCGGTCACATGCACACACAATAACTTATAAAACTTACTTTCCATAACCAATTCCTTTCAATTCAACAATTTCCATAAAGCCTCAGAGAAACAATACTATACATAACATGATCTCATAGTACATATGGCATTGCAAGGAAGCATATAAGGCATTACAAGGAAGCATATAAGGCATGTTGTGGGCCTTACTACCCGGACATAACAATGATAGCTGCTACGTACGGGCTCTCGTCACTTGGTGTGTACGTAGCCCCCAAAACAAGTGCACATAGCATATAAATCACTTATGGGGACAATTTTCTCTTACAAGGTTAGAAATGAGACTCACCTCATGTCGAATCTACCTCTCGGACCGCGAATGCGCCCGAAACTCCAAACTCTACACCCGAGGACTCGCAACTAGCCAAAAGGTGTAAAATTATATCAATGCATGCTCAATGTGGGGGAAATTATCCTATTTATTCAATAAAATCATCATTCTTGAAGAATTACAAAAATTCAACCCCAGACCCGCACGCTCGGATTCCGAAAATTCTCGAAGGAATCACTCACCCAAAGCCTAAGGATCATTAATATGTAGTTTCTACTTGAATTCATAGCATTAAACGGACAATTCGCTAATTTCCTCAAGAACCCTAAATTTACTACCCAAATATTGATTTCCAATGACCTAGTAGTTAATAATTCATGTATTAAACTAGTAATAAGGAGGAATTAACTTACCTTAATAGTAGCTAGGTCGTGGTGTGTTCTTCCCAAGCTCACAAGTCTCTAATGGAGGTATGAAACTAAAACAGATGAAGAAATACCGTATTTTAAAGAATATGCACTGCCTGGCCTACAGGGGTTCCGCACCTGCGGATCGAGGACCGCACCTGCGGTCTCGCGCCTGCGGTCTCGCGCCTGCGAGCTGGGGCTCGCACCTGCGGAGTTGGACGGGAAGGAATGGGCCCGCACATGCGGAGCTGAAGACCGCACCTACGGCTACGCTCCTGCGGAATTGGATCTGCACCTGCGAGATTCCCGCACCAGCGACTGGGCAACCGCACCTGCGGTCACACCAGAAACAGGTGCACCAGCAGCTATTTTAGCTGGTTTTTGACCTCGTGTGGTGTCCGGGAGGCACCTGGGCCCACCCGAGCCCCCGTCCAAATATAACAACAAGTCCTAAATCATAATACGGACTCGCTCGAGCCTTCAAAACGCCCAAAACATTGCTAAATCTCAAAATCACACCCCAAAACCCCTAAAACCATAACTTTAAGAACTTCAAGTTCTTGATTTCTATAACGATGCGCCGGACCGACCTATACAACTCGGAATGACACCAATTTTTTAGACAAGTCATAAATGAAATAACGGAACTATTCCTGGTCTCGGAATCACATTTGGACCTCGATAACATAAACTCGCGTTTCAAACCAAATTCCAAACTTAAGAAAATCCTTATTTCTATATCGGGCGCCGAAATGCTCCCGGGTTATCGAAAACCCATTCCGAACATACGCTCAAGTCTGAAATCATCATACAAAGCTACTGACACCGTCGGAGCTCGATTCCGAGGTCGTTTTCTCAAAATGTTGACCGAAGTCAAACTTGGCCAAATAGGCCAACCGTAAAGAACCAAGTGTTCCTAAACTGCTCCAAACACTTCCAAATCCCGAACCGCCCGTCCCCGTAAGTCAAAAATCACAAGAAGCCGCTATGGGAAGACTTATTTAGGGGAACAGGGTCCGATAACGCAAAACGACCGGTCGGGTCGTTTCATTCAGGACCTATTGTCCTTAACTTTTTAGGTTGTTAGTCTAAGTTAAGGACTAATTGTCCTTAACTTTTGAGCTTGGAACTCGAAGTTCAGGACAAATTTTCCTTAACTTTTGAACTTGTAACTGTAAGTTCAAGACCAAGTGTCTTTAACTTTTGAACTTGTAACTGTAAGTTCAGGACCTATTGTCCTTAACTTTTTAGGTTGTTAGTCTAAGTTAAGGACTAATTGACCTTAACTTTTGAGCTTGGAACTCGAAGTTCAGGATAAATTTTCCTTAACTTTTGAACTTGTAACTGTAAGTTCAGGACCTATTGTCCTTAACTTTTGAGCTTGTTAGTCTACGTTCGGGATTAATTGTCCTTAACTTTTGAACTTGTAAGTCTAAGTTCAGGACCAAGTGTCCTTATTTTTTGAACTTGGAACTCGAAGTTCAGGACCAAGTTTCCTTAACTTTTGAACTTGGAACTGTAAGTTCAGGATCTATTGTCCTTAACTTTAAGATGCATCTACTTAGGTCCTGGATTTTAGTTTTTTAGTTTAAATAATAAGGACATTTCAGAAAAATAGTCCTAATTTTTTATGTTCTTTTTCCTTCTTTGTAGTTTGCTAACGGAAGGAGATCGTGTTTTCGAGTTTGATGTTTGGCGTAATTCGATGAGCTATTGCAAAGGAGATTTTCAGTATAAGGAAACAATAAAAAGTTTCTTGTTGAACACGCAATGGAAGAAGTTAAGGGATTGTACTTTTGGAAACTTTTTCCGATTACAAATTGTGAAGTTCTATGGTAAACTTATTCATTGTGTGTTGCTTTCAGAAATTGTAAGCAACGACCCTAATTCAATGACATTCAAGGTTTTTGATCATGAAATGAATTTTACACGTGAAGCGTTCCATATAATTACTGGTGTGAAATGTTCTTCTTCAGTGGACTTCAATGTTTTGAGTCAAAGAGATAATAGGCTTTCGAAAGTCTACTTACCTGGAAAGGATAGAATCGAGTTAGGCGATTTGTTGCATTTTATTACTAGTCACCCAGATGGTACAGTTGCATCATTTGTAGGCAGCGATGATGATGTGGTGAAGTTGGCAACAATTTATTTTGTTGAATCTGTTTTGATAGGGAAGCGCAAGAATCAGAATGTGTCCGAGCGGTTAATGAAAATTGTAGATGACGATGAACTCTGCTCTTCTTTCAACTAGGGCTCTCTTTGTTGTGGAACGTTAGTAAAATCATTAAAGAGTTGCTTGAAGCCCAAACAAAATACTTCAGACAATGAGAATGAGAATGAGAAAGAGAAAGATAAAGATAAAGATAAAGATAAAGATAAAGACAAGGACAATTATACTATACTTGGCTTCCCTTTCGCCTCTTGTGTTTGGATTATGGAAGTATTCTCAATTTTCAAGAAAAACAATTTGTGAACGTTAGAGAATGTGGGTTTCCTCGGATGCTATGTTATTCAGATATGAAATCTTCACAATATGATTCTCTGTGTAAAAAATACTTCCATAATGAAAAACTAAGTTAATCTGATTACTAGCTATTTTGTTTTGTTTATGTGTTTTAGTTCTTAAAACTTATGTTTTCCCCCTTATATAATAGGTGTATCAGTTGATCGAGGTGGCACCATTTGTTTCTTGTAAAGAAGATGCGAATCCCGTTAGTGTGCATGAGTCATTGTCTCAAGATCAAAGTTCAATGCCTTCCTCCACAAAATTTGATGAAGTCTTGCTTAAGGAAATTGTTAACGTAGGTTTTCTTGTCTTTGAATAGCATTACTTTTTTATTTGATTATTTTTGCTTAAGAGACTTTTTTGTTTTTATGATTTTTGATTCAGAGATTATCGGAGAAGCTCAAAAGGATATGGAGGCAGAAGTTACTAGAATAAATCAAAAAATAGCTATATCAAAAAAAAAAAAAGATTCAAAATGACATCAAGGTAATATCATTAATTTGAGTGCTTGTAACTCTAAGTTAAGGACACCATGTCCTTAATTTTTGAGCTTGTTAGTCTAAGTCCAGGACCAAGTGTCCTTAACTTTTGAACTTGTAACTCTAAGTTCAGGACCAAGTGTCCTTAACTTTTGAACTTGTAACTCTAAGTTAAGGAATACCTGTCCTTAACTCTTTAACTTGTAACTCTAAGTTAAGGACTACTTGTCCTTAACTTTTTAGCTTGTAACTCTAAGTTCAGGACTACATGTGCTTAACTTTTTAACTTGTAACTCTAAGTTAAACTTTTTAACTTGTAGCTCTAAGTTAAGGACTGCATGTCCTTAACTTTTTAACTTGTAACTCTAAGTTAAAGAGAACCTGTCCCTAACTTTTTAACTTGTAACTCTAAGTTCAGGACTACATGTCCTTAACTTTTTAACTTGTAACTCTAAGTTCAAGACTACATGTCCTTAACTTTTTAACTTGTAACTCTAAGTTCGGGACTACCGGTCCTTAATTTGTGAGCTTGTAACTTGAAGTTTAGGACTTCTTGTCCTTAACTTTTTAACTTGTAACTCTAAGTTCAGGACTACGAGTCCTTAATTTGTGAGCTTGTAACTTGAAGTTTAGGACTACCTGTCCTTAACTTTTTAACTTGTAACTCTAAGTTCAGGACTACGAGTCCTTAATTTGTGAGCTTGTAACTTGAAGTTTAGGACTACCTGTCCTTAACTTTTTAACTTGTAACTCTAAGTTCAGGACTACATGTCCTTAAATTCTGTGCTTGTACATCTATGCTAACATTCTGATTCTTATTTTAAATACTATCTCACAGTATTTAAAGAAAAACCTAGGATCAAGATTGATACTTTGTTGAAGATTCTTGTCAAACCTCATGAAAGGACCTTAGGGAGAGAACCTAGTGTTTCAATTAGCAAAGATGCAGCTCATGATCAATGTAATGATACAGAACCTAGTGTTCCAATTAACAAAGATGCAACCGATGATCAATGTGATGATACATATGTGCATATAGAAGATCACTATGAAAGCGATTATAGAGATGCGCATCTAGAAGGTGAAACTGATATTGGAATTGAAATTGGGAAAGGTTTAGATATAGATTTTGAATTTGTTGTCATTGAAATTTATGTTCAATAGCATAATACATAGAAACTTTTTGTGTGATTACAATGTGTGTAGAATCTATTTATGAAGTGGAAGTTCAAGATGGAATAGAATATCAAGACCAGAAAAATCCAAAAGAGACAGGAGTAACAGAAATAATTTGTAAATGTGGAGTGCAATCTCAGGATTTAGAAAATTCATTGGGAACAAGTATAAGTGGGATTGTATGCAAATGTGTTGAAGGAATATATGATCTCTCTACACCTCTCACTTAAATAGAAATTTGGAAAACAAAATGATGCAAATTAAGGTTAGATGAAAATTTCACGATATGTTGAATGTTAGGTTTAGTAAACTATTAGTAACAAGTAGTAATTGTAAATGTTATAGAATCTTTTGAAGCTGCAAGGGAAGAAGATGGAGTGGACTATCAAGAGAGAAGTGGAGGACAATCTCAAGACTTAGAAAATACCCAAGGAACAAGCATAAGTGAGATTATTTGCAAATGTGTAGAAGGAACATATGATCTCTCTACATCTCTCTCTTACCGACAGTATTGGAAGCCAAGAAAATGCTAGTGAAGATAATGATTTAACTGCATGATCTTGACAGTTGCAAAAGGTTAGACGGAGTTTTTTTTTAATTTTATACATGTTTGTTTTAATCAAAGATTAGTAAGAAGTACTAATTGTGTTAGCTCTTGCAAATATTTTGCAGAATCTTGTGAACTTGCAATCGAAGAACACGGAGAACAGTTGCAAGATAAAAAAAATGCACAGTCGCAAGATAAAGAAAATGCAACCAATATGTCAGCTCGATTGCCTGTTAAAAAAATACAGGAAGGCAGCGTGGACAACACAGGTATTGATTGTGTCCTTAATATTATATTCATAATTCAAATTGCTAGGACATTTCAAAAATTATGTCCTTAGTTTTTGTCTCATCATTTGACAATTTGTCATAGAATTGACGACTTGCAGCAAACTAATGTATATGTAGTGTTGTCTGCAGAGCAAAACAAAGATGAAGTCATTAACCAATATACTAGGAAAAGGAATAGAGATAGTATTGGTTTTGATGGTACATCATTTTATATTCTTACTCCTACTCCTCCAACTACACAAATGAACATTGACGAGGGTTTGTCTATGGAGGTTGAAGGAAATGTTGAAGAAGAGCTTGGTCGAGGTAAAAGGAATAAGAAGCTTAGTTGGCAATTGAAATCTCCTTTTGAACAGGAAAGAAACACAGGAACATCGATGGCGCACAATGAAAATACTCCCAAGTATACGGGCTGGATAAAATAAAAATATACTCGTACATGTATTTTTCATTATGCCAAAGATGATGCAAACTTATTGAAGAAATTCATTGGGTGGTTGGGCAAGGAGAAAAGGAAAGGCCGCAAAAAAACGTAAGTCCCTAAATGTATTCATTATTTCTTAATTGCTTACATTCGTGTCCTGAACTTGTAATTTTAAATTTAGGACTAAGTGTATTGAGCTTGCAATTCCTAAAGTTAAGTGTCCTTAACTTTTGAGATTGAAAGTCTAAGTTCAGGACCAAGTGTCCTTAACTTTTGAACGTGGAACTCGAAGTTCAGGACCAAGTGTCCTTAACTTTTGAACTTGTAACTTTAAGTTCAGGACCAAGTGTCCTTAACTTTTAAACTTGTAACTGTAAGTTCATGACCTATTGTCCTTAACTTTTGAACTTGTAAGTCTAAGTTCAGGACCAAGTGTTATTAACTTTTGAACTTTGGAACTCGAAGTTCAGGACCAAGTGTCCTTAACTTTTGAACTTGTAACTCGAAGTTGAGGACCAAGTGTCATTAACTTTTGAACTCGTAACTTTAAGTTCAGAACCAAGTGTCCTTAACTTTTGAACTTCTAACTGTAAGTTCAGGACCTATTGTCCTTAACTTTGAGCTTCTTAGTCTAAGTTCAGGACCTATTGTCCTTAACTTTTGAGCTTGTTAGTCTAAGTTCAGGACCAATGTCCTTAACTTTTGAACTTGTAACTGTAATTCTAGGACCTATTGTCTTTAACTTTTGAGCTTGTTAGTCTAAGTTCAGGACCTATTGTCCTTAACTTTTGGGCTTGTTAGTCTAAGTTCAGGACCTATTATACTTAACTTTTGAGCTTGTTAGTCTATGTTAAGGACCAAGTGTCCTTAAATTATGAACTTGGAACTCGAAGTTCAGTTCCAAGTTGTTATGACCCGAAATTCCCACCGTCGGGACCGTGATGGCATCTAATGTTGAACCCGCTAGACAAGCCAACGTATTTAATTATATTTAGTAAAACCTTTATTATTAAGCGAGAACAGGTAAACATCGGCTTTTCCCTAAATAAAAAAATTAAAAGTAAGAACAGATAAAAAGGAAATTACATAACTAAATCCATAACCTTAACAATTTCTCAAACTAGCCAACCCGGATATTTGGAATCACAATGTCACAGACTATCTATGACTAATACATATAAAAGGTCTGAAAGAAATAATACATATGTTTTCTGAAATACTAGAAACAGAAATAAAGAAAAGTGGAAGGGGACGTCAAGGCATGCGGACGCCTGCAAGACTACCTCAGAGTTGCCTAGTGGACTGAAGGAAGCCACCTAGATCAATATCCACTAGGTCATGTACCGGGATCTGCACAACAAAAATTGTACAAGTGTAGTATCAGTACAACCGAACCCATGTATTGAGTAAGTGTCGAGCCTAACCTTGGCGAAGTAGTGACGAGGCTAGGACACGACAAATGATATCACCTGTGCAATTCAATAATATATAAAAGAAATAACGACAGGAAGTAAGCAGTTAAGTACCAAAAACGGAGGAAAACGTGCTGGGAAAAAAGGGTAGCAATTACTAAAATAACGGAATAAAGAAACAGTTTAAATATAAAAATAACAACAGAATTAACAACACAGAACAAACAAGTGCACGACATCACCCTTCGTGCTTTACTCTCATCCTCACCAAAACAAGTGCATGGCATCACCCTTCGTGCTTTTACTCTCATGCTCACCAAAACAAGTGCACGGCATCACCCTTCGTACTTTACTCTCATCCTCACCAAAACAATAAGTAAATAGAAATGACACGACATTATCCTTCGTGTTTTTAATGTCATATCATGGAACGACATCTCTCTTCGTGCTTTTACACTCTCATCCTCACAATGCAATAAATAAATACACGGCATCACCCTTCGTGCTTTACACTCTTCCTCACCCAAACAATATCAAGAACAATAGTTTGGCAAGGAAAAATCAACAACATGAATCATAAATCACCACATCCTGGCAAGGAAACAACAACATGAATAATACCGTCCTGACAAGGGACACAACTATAACCAATCTTCACTCAAGTGTATAACTTAACAAAATATTCCTCAACCGAACAAATAATCAACAGTATTCACAACCAAGAATTTCCATCAAATGAATAATCACCAAAGTGAAATTTAATTCATAACACAGTGAATATCGATGAAAATCACAAATATCATAAAAACCGACTCACGAGCATGCTTGACAACAACGTATAGATACTTGTCACCTCACATATACGTTGAACATGGAATAACCACGTAGCAAATAAGAATCAACACCTATTCCCTCAAGCTAAGGTTAGGCCAAACACTTACCTCGACTTCCACGATCAAAATCAAGCCTCAAGCACCGCTTTTCCTTTAGAACCCGACTCCAAATCAATCGTATCTAGACATAATTGACTTAATAACATCAATAAATGCTAAACAATTCAATTCCAATGCTTAATTATAGCTTTTCTAACATTCTTCCCAAAAATCCAAAAATTGACCCTGGGCCCGCTTGGTCCAAACATGAGGTTCGGGCCAAAACCCGTTATCCATTCACCCACGATCCCGAATATATAATTTGTTTTGAAATCCGACCCCAAAATAAGGTCAAATTCCCAATTAATCAAAAAGCCCTAACTCTACCCAAATCCCTAATTTTCTACCCTTAATCTCTTGTTTTAGGACTAGAAATCTAATGGGTGTTGATAAAAATGGAAGAAAATGAGTCTAAGATCACTTACCTATGAAGTTATGGCGAAGATTTCTTCCAAGAATCACCCAAAGAGGTGTGGAGAAGAAGAGGTTATGAAAATGGGTTGAAATCCCATAAGTATTCTGTTTTTAGAAAAATAATAATAACTGAGGCAAATTTAGACCTATGCGATCGCGAGTGAGGAAATGCGATCGCATAGTTGACTAACTCCAAGCTCCACGATCGCGACTGTGCAAATGCGATCGCACAGTGTAACCTCTACCCAGCCCCCAACCTGCCTATTACTCTATGTCGTCGCAACACATGCTATGCGATCACATAGTGCTACAGACCCCTCTTCTCACACTGTGCTATGCGATCGCATAGTACTCAACACCAGACACCAGAAAATGCTCAAACACCAGATTTTCTAAGTCTAATTCACCCCGACGCCTACCCGAAACTCACCCGAGCGCTCAGGGCTCCAAACCAAATATGCACACAACCTCAAATACATCCTACAGACTTATTCGTGTAACCAAACCACCAAAATAACATCATAAACATCGAATTAAACCCCAAAATCAATGAAATTTTTCAAAAACTTCTAAAACATCAAACTTTGCATTTATGGTCCGAATCACGTCAAATGACTTCCGTTTCTTACCAAACTTCACATATATGACATAAATATTATATCGAACCTGTACAGGGCTCCGGAACCAAGATACATGCCCGATACCACAAATTTCACATATAATTACACTTTCAAAAATCTCTTATATTTTTAGAAAACAATTTCTTTTAAAAATTCATTTCTCGGACTTGGGACCTCGGAATTCGATTCTGGGCATACGCCCAAGTCCCATATTTTCCTACGGACCCTCCGGGACCGTCAAATCACGGGTCTGGGTCTGTTTACCAAAAATATTGACCAAAGTCAACTTTATTCAAATTTCAAATACAAAATTATCAATTTTCCTCAGTTTTCACATAAGGCTTTCCGGCTACACGCCCGAGTTGTGCACGTAAATCAAGGTGAGATAGAAGGAGGCTTTCATGACCTCAGAACACATAATTAGCTAGAAATACACGGGATGACCTTTTGGGTCATCACACAAGTGTCCTTAACTTTTGAGTTTGTTAGTCTAAGTTCAGGACTAGATGTCTTTAATTAGGAATTGAGGACTAACTTCTAACTTTGATATTTTCAAAATTTTCAGGGGGCAAACTGATATATATGCTGACGATGGTGTGAGAATCCATATAAATTGTACCATCAAAAAATCAGTAGCAAAATGTTCTTCCTTGAGCTTTCAGATAGTAGCTTTGTACTTGATGTTAAGGTTTAATAATTCGCAAGGCATTTTTTTTTCTTTATTCTCAATTTATTGTTTTTTTTAATTATTTATGACTGATGGATTTTTTTCCTTCTTTTTTTGCCTCTTTATGAAGCATATTGACATTGCTCTGTATTATTTGAGAAAGAAGGAATGCTACCACCCTTGCACTCATCCTTTTCGTTGCACAACTACAGATATACTTTTTGATAACTATATGCTACTTGTGTATAAGGATTTCAATGAAGATGCTACATATGAGTTTTGGTGTGGTGATAATCAATTGGTTCTGACACCATATGTGTAGGGTGACAATCGTAGATGTGGAATTGCTTGGACAGAGGTTGACAAAATCTTTTTTCCATGTCGGCTTCCATCAGAAGATAATGATGATGTGACACATTTTCTTTTGGGGTATTGGACTTGAATGATAAAAATATTGATGGTACGATTCCATATATAGTGAGCCATATGAGCAAGGAATGAATCATATTGAAATGTATGAACGCCTGATCCCCCACTTGCTAAAGTTCTCACAGTTTGAGAAAAATCGCAAGTCTTTTGTAAATGCATTCAACAAATTTGATATTCTGTGGCAAAGATCACCACACCAATATGGACCGTACGTATAGTCATTTGCTATATAATTTATATGTACTTTAGATTTATTTTATTAAAGATATTGTTTAATTGACTTTATATCTTATATTTTTCTTTGGACTGATTGTGGTGCATTCCTAATCAAGTATGTGGAGCTGTTGATGATGGGAAAATATGTGGAGAAATTCCAACCTGAAGACATAACAAACTTTAGAAAAGAACTTGCAGCAAATCTTTGGGCACATGAAGAGTGGAAAAGAAATTCTGGTTATGATACACCACCAGAAAATGTCGGCGATGACTATGATAGTGAAAATGAAACTTCTTTCCCAAATGAGCTGTAATTTAGTTGTAAAGAAAGTTAGTTGTAGCTGATTTTGGTATAAAATTGATGTAAAGTATCCATATGAATTCTGAAATATCCTGTAAATTGTTCACAAGGCACTTTTATTTTGTTTGCATAGCATAATTGTTGGTCACATCTATGCCAAATGACAGTTTCAGAAGTAATATGAAGGCATCATGTTATTAATTTGTTTCTTTCTGTTAAGTATTGAGTTGTCCATTTGCAATCCATAAATTAAGTGTATTGAGCTTGTAAGTATTAGTTCAGGACCAAGTGTCCTTAACTTTTGAACTTGTAACTTTAAGTTCATGACTACCCGTCCTTAACTTTTGAACTTGAAACTGTAAGTTCAGGACCAAATGTCCTTAACATTTGAACTTATAACTGTAAGTTAAGGACTACATGTCCTTAAATTTAGAATTTGCAACTCTAACTCCAGGACCAACTGTCCTTAACTTTTGAACTTGAAACTCGAAGTTCAGGACCAAGTGTCCTCAACTTTTGAACTTGTAATTGTAAGTTCAGGACCAAGTGTCCTTAACTTTTGAGCTTGTTAGTCTAAGTTCAAGACCTATTGTCCTTAACTTTTGAACTTGTAATTGTATGTTCAAGGCTTATTGTTCTTAACTTTTGAGCTTGTTAGTCTAAGTTCAAGACCTATTGTCCTTAACTTTTGAACTTGTAATTGTATGTTCAAGGCTTATTGTTCTTAACTTTTGAGCTTGTTAGTCTAAGTTCAGGACCAAGTGTCCTTAACTTTTGAACTTGGAACTCGAAATTCAGGACCAAGTGTCCTTAAATTTTAAAAAAGAGACAAAAATCACGTAAGCGCAAAGAAACTTTGAAAATTTAGGACTCTGCTCAAATAAAAACAATCTAAATGAATCCAATTTATAGAAAAAACTTAAAAGAGTAGATAAATATAAGTGGATATATCTACTTTTCTCTATGCTTCCTTGAAAATGGATGGACTATCGGAGAATATATACAAGCTGCTCTATTATGACCAATTCTTCTGCATCGACCATATTTGAATGTTATTTTTGATGACTCGGTAGATGGAATATTCCTTTTCTTATGCTTTCTACCCGGTGACACTTTGAAATATGGAGGTTTAATAATTTGTGATTTAACACTCTCTGGTAAGATCCAAGAATCAACATGCCCTACAGGATGTATTTGTCTTTCATATGTTTTCAGCCAAGATTCCTTTAAGTACTAGTGCGAGCAGAAATTGGACTTCTTGATGTTTCTCTTCTCCATAGCTGCAATTGCATGTATACATGGTAATTCATCAAATTGAAACTGAAAACAATCACATGTTCTTTTGTTTAAGTCCACCAAGAAAGTAATTCCTTCTTCCTCAACTCTAGAATGCCATGAATCAACATGGAAGATCTTCAATGTTGAAAAATTATAAGTTAGTACATTATGTTAAATTATCATTAAAATAATAAGCTAAACAAGAGAACATAATACTTACATTTAAAGTAAAAGCTAAATCTATCTTTTTCTTCAATTCCTCTTCTACCCAACAAGAAACGTCATAAAAAGTTCTTTCTGCTTCATTTCTTCTTTCATAAAACTAACGTTGTAGCTTCACTTGGATGAAATCCATCATTCTTAATATAAGAAGCTCTCTTACTTCTAATAGCACAAGATTCATTGACTCAACTATGTTTGTTGTGAGCATGTCATATCTTCGTCGTGGACTACAAGAACGTGCCCACCTTTCCGGTGGTTCTTCCATCAAGTAATCAAAAGTCTTCTTATCAACTTTTGCTATATATGACATGTATAGATCAAATTCTTTGCGCCTGTATACTCTTGCAGCACTTTGAAAAAGTTTTATGACCTCACTTTTCATTTTCCTTCGCTTTAGGTTCTGCTCCAAGTGATAGATACAAACCCATGGTGGCTTTCAGGATATTCCTTTGCAATGCCATGTGCAATAGATTGATGCACGTTTGATAAAAATTTAAATTGTCACGACTCCCGATTGCATTGCAAAGCTAATGAAAGTACCACTAATAGAAATTGTTATTTTTAGATTCTGCAACTCCAAAGGCTAGTGGGAATATTTGGTTATTTGCATCCTTTGAAACTGAAATCATTAAAACACCACAAAATTTTGACTTCAAAAAAGTTGCATCAACAGCAATCACTGGTCTACAATGATTCAAACCAGCTATTGATGATCCATATGCATAAAACATATAAAGAAACCTGAAAATACAGTATAACAGAAGGGTAAAAATACAGGACACCAAATTAAGGACGCTTGGTCCTTAACTTACAATTTCAAGTTAAAAAGTTAAGGACATGTAGTCCTTAACTTAGAGTTACAAGTTAAAAAGTTAGGGACAAGTAGTCCTTAACTTAGAGTTACAAGTTAAAAAGTTTAGGAGAGGAAGTCCTATAGTTCAAGTTACAAGCTCACAAATTAAGGACACTTGGTACTTAACTTAGAGTTATAAGTTAAAAAGTTAAGGACATGTAGTCCTGAACTTAGAGTTACAAGTTAAAAAGTTAAGGACATGTAGTCCTTAACTTAGAAAGTTAAGGACAAGTAGTCCTTAACTTAGAGTTACAAGTTAAAAAGTTAAGGACAAGAAGTCCTAAAGTTCAAGTTACAAGCTCACAAATTAAGGACACATGGGGTGTGTTTGGTATGAAGGAATTCCAGTTTTTCCATGTTTGGTTGAATTAAATGTTTTGAAAAATATTTTCCTCATCAACTCATTTTCCTCCAATTGGAGGAAAATGTTTTCCCTATCAAGAGAAGGGAAAATATTTTCTAAAACTCTTTCTCAAGCTTCCCCACCCTATTCTTTACCCTCACCAACCCAACCCACACCCACCCACCTAACCCCATCCCATGCTCTCTCTCCAAAAAGGTTTTTTTTTTCGTCACCACCCACCCATCCCCACCCCGCAAATTTTTTTTCTGCATTCCCCGCCCCACTCCCCCACAAAATTTTTTTTAAACTTTTTTTTTGTGATTTTCAAATTTATGTTTTTTTTCCTGCACCCCTCCCACTCCCCTTCCCTGCCCCACTCTTTCCCAAAAAAAAATTTTAAAACTTTTTTTGTAATTTTCAAATTTCTATTTTTTTCTGCACTCCCACCCCCACCCCCCACCCGAAAAAATAATCTTTTTTTATATAATTTCAGTTTTACTTTTTTCATCTTTCGGTTTACATGTTCAAAATTTATTAAATTCCAAAGTTATGAGTTCAGAGGTTTATGTGTTTCGAAGTTTACGAGTTTAGAAATTACAAATTTTACGGGTTCGAAATTTTGCGGTTTCGAAAGTTTTACGGTTCAGAAGTTTATGAAATTTGTGGGTACGGAAGGTTGTTGGTTCGAAAGTTTATGGCTTCATGTTTATTGTATCAAAATTATTTATGAATACTCTTGAGAAAATATTTTCCTTGATTTGCGTACCAAACACCAGAAAATGAATAAAATTACTACTTGTTTTCCAAGAAAACATTTTCTTGGAAAATATTTTCCTTTATACCAAACACACCCTTGGTCCTTAACTTAGAGTTACAAGCATAGAAAATAAGGACATGTAGTCCTGAACTTCGAGTTCCAAATTCAAAAGTTAAGGACACCATGTCCTTAATTTTTGAATTTGTAACTCTAAGTTAAGGACACCATGTCCTTAACTTTTTCACTGCACATATCAAATTTAAGGACACCATGTTCTAAAGTTGATAAAACAGACTAATAAACTCTTTTGATTGTTTACCTGTTGTTGGCGTCTATCTTTATGTTAGTATATGTTCCCGGATTTTTACTTTTCATCATATACAAGTATGAAGACAATAATTCATAATTCTCTTCAGGAGTTCCTATTATTAAAGATGAAGCACATTGAATAGCACGTCACGCCTTGTGATACCCAATGTGTAGTCCATGCAATTTTTGCATTTCTGCCATGACAAAGGCTGGTGTAACTTCAAACCATGGGTCTCGAAGAATGTCAATAATGTAACCACTAATCAACTTTGAAGTTGCATGCGTTTGATCAGCTTTCATAGTGTTAACTGAGCAGTCATGATTTTTCTCAATCTTTACTATCTTGAATAGTGTTGAATCCTTAATTCTGAAAGCACGCACACACCACTCACACCTATCATCATTGCATTTCAATGAATATCTTGTTGAGCTTGATCTAACAACTTTGAATTCAAAATATCCTTTAATTTCTATATTCGAAAAACAGTTAATTATACTCTTCTTTTTGTCAAATATTGATCCCACTTTTATTTCATCCAACAAAGCATTTTCTCTTAATATCGTAGTTGGGGATTCGTTTTGTTTCGAATTTGAGCTTTGTCTAGTTAGTTGAGTAGAGGTTTTTTCAGCAACTTCTTCATTACCGGTGCACTCTCTAAGACTTGAATACCCAAAGCTTGTTCGTTGTCAATCTCTATAATGCTTTGCCCTTCCACTTGAATAAAATCAAATGTTTGAAGCACCTCTTCAGTTATTGGTTGAGCTTCAACCATATCTATTTCCATTATCTATTGGCATTTGTCTTGATTGTCACGTTGAGTTTATCTGCTGACATGTTCAAAGGTGCTTGTAGAACCAAAAACTCTTTTCGAAACATCAACAATGAAACGACATCCCTTGAAGAGTGAATAACTTTTTAGTAACTCTATACATGTGTGAAGATCTAAATCTTTGGATATAAGCATTCCCTTGCTTGTTCCCAGGTTGATATCAAACCATATCATTGCTTCAAATTTGTCTCTATCCAATTCAATCACTTCAAAGACTTGTTTAATGAAATCTTCAAATCGAATTGCCTCAGGTACTAGAACAAGCTTTGTTTGACGATCAAGATACTTATAGTCTGCAGTCCATCTACCATTAAAAGCAACTATAATACATATTATTTCCATCATGCAAGTCAAGAAAATGGGAAATTCAGGACATATTTATACATCAATCGTTATATAAATTAAGGACAGGAACTGTAAGTTCAGGACCAAGTGTCCTTAAATTTTGAGCTTGTTAGTCTAAGTTCAGGACCTATTGTCCTTAACTTTGGGGCTTGTTAGTCTAAGTTCATGACCTATTGTACTTAACTTTTGAGCTTTTTAGTCTAAGTTCAAGACCTATTGTCTTTAACTTTTGAACTTGTAAATGTAAGTTCAGGACCAAATGTCGTTAACTTTTGAGCTTGTTAGTCTAAGTTTAGGACCTATTGTCCTTAACTTTTGGGCTTGTTAGTCTAAGTTCAGGACCTATTGTCCTTAACTTTTGAGCTTGTTAGTCTAAGTTCAGGACCTATTGTCCTTAACTTTTGAACTTGTAACTGTAAGTTCAGGACCAAGTGTCCTTAACTTTTGAACTTGGAACTCAAAGTTCAGGACCAAGTGTCCTTAACTTTTGAACTTGTAAGTTTAAGTTCAGGACAAAGTGTCCTTAACTTTTGAACTTGTAACTGTAAGTTCAGGACCTATAGTCCTTAACTTTTGAACTTGTAAGTCTAAGTTCAGGACAAAGTGTCCTTAACTTTTGAACCTGGAATTCGAAGTTCAGGACCAAGTGTACTTAACTTTTGAACTTGGAACTCGAAGTTCAGGACCTATTGTCCTTAACTTTTGAGCTTGTTAGTCTAAGTTCGGGACCTATTGTACTTAACTTTGGAACTTAAAACTGTAAGTTCAGGACCTATTGTCCTTAACTTTTGAGCTTGTTAGTCTATGTCCTTAACTTTTTCAATACAATTTGCAAAATCAGGACACTATGTCCTTAATATTCAGAACAACAACAAAAAAGTAAGGACATTGTGTCCTTAACGTTTTCAATACAATTTGCAAAATCAGGACATTATGTCCTTAATATTAGGAACAACAGTCATGTTAAGGACACCAAATCCTTAACATTATGTCCTCAATATTTATAGAATAATCACAGTACGCGATGTCCTTAACGTTATCAATCCAGAAAAGCAAAAACAATCAAATTCCTAGTAACGAAATAAAAATCAACACAAACACAAAAGCATAACTTACTGTAATTTTATGTTGAATCTTGGACGAGAAAGTTGAATTCTCTAGTTTGAAATCGGAAGAGAAGCTTCTGCAATTTTGGACGATTACAGCCTCTGCAAGTTAGTTACGTTAGTTTGAGCTGCTGTTGACGCTGATTGTTAATAAGGAGCGTAGGTATAAGCTTATAACAGAAGGGTATTTTCGTCCAGGCGGGTAAAATTTTATTAAAGCAGTGGCTTAAAAGTAAAGACATGTGTTATTAATGGCTATATGTGCACATCCCCCCAAATTATACCGGAACTCCAGTATATTATGCTGGAAGCCCAGTATATTATACCGGAACTCCAATATAATATACTGGAGTTCCATTATACTTATGCTGGAACTTTTTCCGTGTTAGAGTTCCAGCATAACATGCTGGAAGTTCATACACAGGTGCATCGATTTCCAGTATATTATGTTGGAACTTTCCAATCCAAACACCCTCTTAATATTGTGTATTGACAAGTTAAAAATGAAAGGTGAAGAAAACCTCTTTTTCTTTTAACAAATTTTGCTTAGTTATCGTCGAATATATAATATCCAACACCAAACCGTTATGGCGGAAGGGGATTTTTGCCCCATTAAGAACTTGAGGGTTAGTGTAAGTATTAATCAATACTATATTTCTGGAGGGCAATATGTCGAATTCGCCTTTAATTAAATTGCATTAAAAGAGAGCGACGAATATAAAGAGTAGAAATCAAATAATGAGGGTTCAAACAGGTAAAATGAAATAATAGTGACAAGTGACAAAGAGAAAGGGAAAAGGAGTTGAAAGACAAATATTATTTCAAAGGATACCACAAGCCAAAAGTAAGTTAAAAGTATCAAAATTAAGCAAAATAGAAAAAAAAATTAAATAAACAGACGTGGCTAAAAGACTTGTTTGGGTTCGTGGACGGCATACAGGAGACTGGCCAGTGACCACCTGATACGAATGTAATCACAGCTAACTTTCACATAATATATTACCCAAAATACAAATTTAAATCCAAGCAAACAAGTTTAAAAGAGGAAAAAAAGAAAAAAATCTCTCAAGTAAAGCAAGTGTGAAAAGGCGAAACCTCTCAAGTCTCAATTTAAAATAATTCAGTGGAATCATATGGCAATAAAATATTAAAGAGTCAAGAAAGAGAAGAAAATGAAGCATTCAAACTTTGACTCCTCCACCTTGTGTCGTCGTAGGTAGTCTGTTTCCTCCACTCTGTAGATAGTCAAAAAATATAATCATAGTACTGCTAGCAAAAGGATAATAAAGAATGACTAATTAATATCAGGAAAAGCATCACGTTGCTTATTTTCACGGGGATGATGATCCCACATGCCTCAGACAATTAGTTGTTGCTATTAGAAGCTTCAGCTTTCCTTTCTGGTCACAGTCCCACACGGTTTAAGCGTATTTAAAATAAAAAGTATTGCCATGCATCTTCTTGTTCTACTTAAAATAGGCAAATTATAATCTGTTAGCCATAATATAATACAACAGCCAAAAATAAGTATCTATGTATTTTATCATCCCACATGCCTCATACAAGTTTTTGCTATTTTTACGTCTCACATCAGCTGAAGCTTCAACTTTCCATTCAGATCACACTCCCAATGAGAAGTCAAATAATGTTTTTCCAGATTTTTTTGATCCTGCTACTCTCCATCTGCTGTAGAATGAGTGATGTAGTGGCCACAGCTAATTCCAGCAAATGTCTTCAGGATCAGAAGGTGGTGCTGCTGCAGTTGAAAAATAATCTTACTTATGATTCTGAAGTATCCACCAAGCTGGTTAAGTGGAATCAGAGGATTGACTGCTGTCAATGGCAGGGCATCACCTGCAATGATGCAGGGCAAGTTATTGGTCTTGACCTTAGCGATGAATCGTTCTCAGGCAGTATCAACCCGTTAGCAAATCTTAAGTTTCTCTCTGTTATCCGTCTTGATGCGAACAATTTATCTGCTCCAATTCCAGAGTTCTTTTTAGACTTCTCCAATCTAACTGTCTTGAGTCTATATGCCTGCAACTTGATAGGACAAGTGCCTCAGAAGATATTCCAGGTATCAACTCTGCAGACTATTAACTTATCACAAAATGAACTAATTTGGGGTTCTTTACCTGAATTTCCTTCAAATGGATCTCTACACACTCTGGATCTGAGCTATACAGGATTCTCAGGAAGTATTCCCACGTCCATTGAGAAACTTACGATGTTGTCGCATGTTGACCTTAGGTTATGTAATTTTACAGGATCAATTCCATCTTCTATGGAAAATCTGACCCAGCTTTATTATCTGGACTTTAACTGGAATAGCTTCACCGGTTCTTTTCCAACTTTTAAGCTGTCCAAGAACCTCACCTATATAACTGCTGCTGGGAATAATTTGACAGGACTATCATCGGACTGGGAAGGCCACGAGAATCTTGAGTATCTTGACTTGAGTAATAATTCACTTTCTGGGCTCATTCCAGCATCATTCTTTTACCTACCCTCACTTGTGAGTTTATCTCTGGCCAACAACAAATTTTCTGGGCAAATAACTGAATTACAAAATGTAACTTCTCCACTAGTAACTCTTGACTTGAGTGCCAACAAATTGGAAGGGCCAATACCTGACTTTTTCTTTGAGCTACACAATCTCGGAACTCTTGCACTTTCATCCAACAATTTCAGTGGAACTGTGCACTTGAAGAAGTTTACAAAGCTCAATAACCTTGGAAGCCTTCATCTATCCCACAACAGCTTATCAATTGACACAAATATAAGTGAATCAGACATTGCCTTGCTCCCCCGGCTTGGTGGTTTATTCTTGGCGTCGTGCAACCTGCAGAATATCTCCTTCCTCAAGAACCAATCCAGCTTGCAGATGCTAGATCTCTCAAGCAGCCAACTTACTGGTGAAATACCAAACTGGTTGTGGGAAATCAATGATGGAAATCTACGTTTTCTGAATCTTTCTGGCAATCAATTCACGCATTTTCAAGAGCCTTATAGATTTGGCATTCTAGATTTTCTTGATCTGCATTCAAATCTGCTCACTGGAAATATTCCACTACCACCAATAGCAGCTAAATACGTGGACTTCTCCAACAATAACTTTGCTACTTTGATGCCTCCTGACTTTGGCAATTATCTTGAAATTGCTTGGTTCTTCTCAATTGCAAACAACAAAGTTATTGGCAATATCCCTTCTTCAATCTGCAAGGACAGCTATCTTGAAGTACTTGATTTGTCTAACAATAGATTGAATGGCACAATACCACCATGTTTGGCAGAAGCGAGCAGCACACTGAAAGTATTAAACCTGGGAAAAAACAAACTTGCAGGAAATATACCACGAAATTTTTCTCATAACTGTCAGTTACAAAGCCTTGATCTCAGTCAGAATCTCTTATCAGGTCAGCTTCCTCGTTCTTTGTCCAACTGCACAAATCTAAAGCTAATGAATCTGGGAAACAACAAGATCAGGGATACCATCCCCTGCTGGTTGAGGAACTTATCCAATTTGCGCGTACTTGCATTACGCTTCAATCGTTTCCATGGGAACATTGATTGCTCTGGAATGAGTTCCAACTGGACAGCTCTTCAAATCATTGACCTAGCTTCCAATAATTTTGGGGGCATTCTATCCCGAAATTCATTCTTGGAGCTAAATGCAATGACTGCTGATCCAGCTATATCGCATTCACGCTTTGATTACTTGCATTTTGAGTCTTCTGTTAGGCCAATTTACTATCAGGATACAGTCGGTCTTTTTCTTAAAGGACAAAACATGACATTGGCAAAGATCCCCGTCTTCTTCACCTCCATTGATTTTTCAAGTAACAATTTTGTGGGGGACATATCAGAGACAGTTGGAGATCTCAAATCACTTTATCTTCTCAATATTTCACACAACAATCTCACAGGTCAAATCCCTCCAGCATTTGGAAATCTGAAGCAATTGGGATCACTGGACTTGTCATTCAACAAGTTAGATGGAAATATCCCAGAAAAGCTTGCTAGCCTCACATTTCTTTCTGTCTTAAATTTATCATATAATGAACTGGTTGGAGTGATACCACGAAGTACCCAATTTGATACCTTCGCAGAAAGTTTCAGAGGAAACAAGGGGCTATGCGGGTTTCAGCTGAATAGAACTTGCAAAAATATTTCAGTAGTAGCACCTTCAGAGCCAGAATTTGAGGAGGAGAATTTATTTTCAAGGATGGAGATTTATGTAAGCGTTATGTTAGGATTTGCTGTTGGCATTGGAATCATCTTTCTACCACTTTTGTTCTCTAAAAGATGGAACCAGTCGTACAACAAACTAGTTGACAGATGGATTTTAAGGATATTTGAGCAACGAGATCAAGATGGGAGAACGAATAAGAGCATTAGCGAACCATCTTGGAAGAAGACAACAGGGAAATCAACAGGCAGTCATTAGGTTCACGAAATGATTCCAGAGAAAGGTTTATGTTTCTTATTCTATTGGACTCTGTATGGCAAGATAACAGTTTTGAGCTGAAGTCTTTCCATTTTTTTGAAGCAACTGCAGTCCTTTTTTGCCAGAATAAAGAAACAGTGCCTTGTACATTCCTCCATCTTGTAATACTTCAGTATATAATAGTTTCCACTGTGAGTTATCAGTGTTTCATAATTGCTGGTCCATTCATTTTGATGCTACTTATTAGATAGCAAAGTAGTTTGTCAACCCATAAGATAAAGTTTAAATTCAAAAAGATGCAATCTTGCTTTCTACTTTGTAATTGTAGGCAACATCAGTGCATAATCATAACGAACCTGATAACTACTATACTGACTTGGTCAAAGTAAAACCGGCACCAGCACGTTCTTCCCCTGAAAGTGAATGATTTGTAGAAAAATCCATCTAAATAAGCAGTTTAAAACTTTTATTGCAGCAAGTAGAGAAAGAATGTCCTAATGGATATTCATGTAACGCTCTCAAAAAGTAAATCAAAGCATTGCATTGTCAGAAGCCAAAAAGGAAAATAATATTACCTCAGGTCAACTTCGAAGAAGCATTTCAACAAGCACCTGCTCAGCAACTAGGCAGGTGAGAGTTGTATTCCTGCTACAAGAGTTAGAATTGAGCTTTTAGAATATGGTCTCATTATTAGTAGTATTATTTTTCTTTTTACTTAATATCCAGGTCAAGTCAAACTGGGTTGGCATTGTTGGATCTATTGAACAACAAAATCAGAGGTGAAATACCAAGCTGGATATGGGAACTTTTCACACAGAGAACCATTCAGTGAATCTATCTCATAATCAATTCACACATTTACAAGGACCCTTTAGAGTTGGCTTTCTAAGTTCCTTTGATATTCATGCAAACCTGCTAACCGGTGAAGTTCCATTACCACCACCTACAGCACTATATGTGGACTTGTCTAGCAATAAATTTGATGGGTTTTTCTTACCTGATTTCAGCAATCACCTCTCAAATGCCTGGTTCTTCTCAGCTGCAAATAACAAACTCAGTGGTGCTATCCCTTCTTCAATATGCAGTGCTACCAATCTTGAAGTACTTGACTTGTCCAGCAATAGTTTGAATGGCAGTATATCATCATGCTTAGCTAAACAAAGCCTGACAGTACTGAACCTTGGAGGAAACAATCGCAGAGGTAATATGCCTGGAAACTTTTCAAAGGAGTGTCGCTTAGAGACAATAGATCTAAGCCATAATCACTTGGAAGGGAAGATTTCTCGATCTTTATCCAATTGCAGCAATTTAAGGTGTTAAACGTGGGGAGCAACAAGATACACGATACCTTTCCCTGCTGGTTGAGAAGGTTGTCCTATCTCCATGTACTTGTGTTGCGCTTGAATAATTTCAACGGCAACATTGATTGCTCTGGAGTCAATTACACCTGGACTGCTCTCCAAATCATTGACCTAGCTTCCAATAATTTTAGTGGCATTCTTCCAAGAAACTTATTCTTGGATCTGGAAGCTATGAAGGTTGACTCAGCGATGATATCACGCGTTGATCACCTGTATGCTGCCAATAGAATATCTTTTGGAGATGATTCAAGCGCACAAGTAGAGATTTATTATCAGGATACAGTCACTCTTACTCTTAAGGGACAAGAAGTCTCTGTGCCAAAGAATTTGTGTACCTTCAACTCAATTGACTTTTCGAACAACAGTTTTGTTGGAGGAATACCTGAGACAGTTGGTGAACTCAAATCTCTTCATCTTCTGAACTTGTCCCACAATGCTCTCACTGGCCAAATCCCACCTGCGATTGGAAATTTGAAACAATTGGGATCACTAGACCTTTCATTCAGTAAGTTAAATGGGCATGTCCCAGAGAAGCTCTGAGGCATCCCACATCTTTCTTTCTTAAATTTATCATACAATGAACCTGTTGGAATGATAAATCATTCATGGGAAACAAGGGATTGTGCGGCTTTCCAATGAACAAAGCTTGCAATATATAAGGACAGAGAAGAAGCACCTGTGCAGCCAGCATCTGAAGGCGAGCAAATGATTAGAAGGGCCGACGTCTATGTAGCTGCTGCTTTAGGCTTTGCAGTGGGTGTGACAATAATATTTCTACCGCTCTTGGTTTCCGAAGGATGGAGAGAAGGCTACAACAAACTGGTTGATGGACTAATTTCCCCGGTATTTAGCAAGGTTGATGGAAAGAAAAGAGGGAAATTTCACAGCGAACTTCCTAGTTCACGCAGATGATTAAAGGCTTTCTGGTTCGTGTTTATTAAGTCAATAATAAAAATTATTGATAAAATATATTTTTATCACAAAAATAATACTTCCTCGTTCACTTTTATTTATTCACTATACTAAAAATGCATTTTCATTTTTATTTGTCCGCTATACTAAATCAGAGAAAGAAATTCTTTTCTTTTTGTTTTACTCGTATCATTAACTACTCATTTCTCAAATCATTTTTAAATACTTTTGAAAATGTTATTATTATTATGGGTAAAATTATGAATATATTCATTTATTTTTTCTTAAATAACGTGCAAAGTCAGAAATGAATATCTAGAAGTAAACGGAGAGAGTATTAATATTGTGTTTTAACTAAATTAAAATAGTTTCGATTAAATATTTTAAACTAAATATTAAATAATGTGTCCCACAAGTTGCTTCGTATTTACACAAAATTAAAAATTCTGGCACAAAATAAAAAGAGCTTGAGCTTATACTATTTAAAGAATAATATTAACTTTTCAATTTTAATTTTTTATAAGTTATTAGGTCTTCGTTGTTTGCACTTTTTTTTTGGGTCTTTTTTATACATTTTTTGCCTTTTACATAATCAACTTCAAATTTTGTTGCACCAACTTTTATAATGTCAGGTAACTCCTATAAAATTAAATGTCTTTTAATTTGATGCCCTCCATTTATTGTATTAAGTTTGAAAATGAATAAATAAATTTTGCCCACACTTATATTTATAATAAAATTTATTGTTGTTAAAAAAAACAGGCTAGGTAAAAGTAAAATTTTACACATACACATGATAATAAATATGACATTTTTTAATTGAACTGAATTCTAATTAGTTAATTAAAAAAGTAACAATTTGTTTTCAACACTGAAGAATAAGTCTTTACCTTTCATATTCTTATATTATCTCATCCCAATTTAAAAATATTTAAGTGTAATTATTATGGAAAATAAAAATGCTTTTCTTCATATTATTAAAATTTTCAATAATAAAAAAATTAAAGGAAAAACAAAAAATAATGAAGTAATAAGAATATGAGAGAAAATAATAGTCGAACTCCACCAAAAAAGTGGCAAACTTCACGTAGCCGGCGAAGGACAGCGAGCACAAGTGCTTGAAAGAGAAAAAGAACAAAAAAGTTTAATTGAATTTTGATAAGGTAAATTTTTAATTGATTTCAAAATCTTAATATTAGGAGAGTGGCTTAAATGGCTAGTTTGTCCATTATAAACTCTTATTTTAAAGGGTAAAAAAGGTGAACGACATTTTGCTAAGGGCCTTCGTGCTTTTAATATAGTATAGATAACTAGTGCTCACAAAATGAGCCCACATTTTGCCAACCCGCCCAATCCCGGGGTAAGTGCACGGTTAGCCACTAATAACATATGTATTTACTTTTAAGCCATTGTTTAAAATGTCTTTAGTCTTTAGCCACTACTTTAATAAACTTTAACTTCCCGAATGAAAATACCCTTCTACTCATGTCCTTAACTTTTGAACTTAACTTCAGGTAAACGTGTCTAACGGGCCGGGTTGACCTGGAACCGGACCGGCTCGGTATGTAAGGGGCCGGGTGGGGCTGGGTGCGGGGTAGAGGGGGTTGGTCCGTTTATTTTAGGGTACCGGTTAATCGGACCGGTCAAACCTGGTCAAAGTGAACAGTACAGTTTACCGGGTTAACCGGCCCGGTACAAGAAAAAAAAATTGTTTTTTTTTGTTTTTTAAATGTTTGGGCCCCACTTGTCTGTTGGCAATAGTCACCTTGGCGGGGAGCCGTTGCCCAACGTCATATTTGCACAAATGGCCTTTTTTGGGCCTTTTGTTTTTAAAAAATTAACACTTTTTCAATTTACAAATTTAACCTTTTCTAAAACTATAAATACACGCCCCTCTTCTTCATTTATTCACCCATCTCTCATTTCTCAATCTCAATCTCAATTTCTCTCATTCAAGTTAAATCATGCCCTGTGATTCTAAAGTGCGCTCATATGTTTGGGAACACTTTAATGTGGTAGAAGAAAATGAAGAAGTTTACAAAGTAAAGTGCAGAAATTGTGGTATAATCTTAAATCTTCGTCCAAAGTGTAGGGCACATGCTGTTTAAGGAGGCATATGAAGAGTTGTCTTGAGCGTCCACCAGAAATTCGTTTGATTAATTGATTTGAGACAATTTGTGTTATGTTAATATTATTAGACGTATTATGCATTTATGCTTAGTGTTTTAGTTTGTTATTTTAATATTATTAGACGTATAAGTGCAAGTTTGAACTTTAATTTGAAGTATTAAATGTAAACTTTAATAGTTTAATTTGCAAGTTTTAGTTTGTTATTTTAATATTATTAGACGGTACCCAATTATTTGAATCGGTACCCAATTATATAATGATATATTCAAATATAAGAATTTTAAAGTCTTTACATTCTTTATTCAAACACTATTTTTATAAGTTTATTTTTTTGTTTATATTTTTACGATAGTTATAACAAATACAAAAAAAAAAAAAAAAATTAAAAAAAAAAAAATACTGTAAACCGGTCCGACCCGTTAAGCCCCTAACCCATACAATTTTGTTTTTACCCGAATTAATCCGAACCCGTTAAACCTGTTAAGAATAACCCGTAACCGGCCCGGTACCCCTACCCGTTCGGTTCAATAAAAACCCAACCCAGCCCTGCCCCGCCCACCCGTTAGACACCTTTAACTTCAGGACTAAATGTCCTTAACTTTTGAACTTAACTTTAGGACTACATGTCCTTAACTTCTAAACTTGGAACTCTAAGTTCAGGACTTCAGGACTACATGTCCTTAATTTTTGAACTTGTAACTTGTAACTCTAAGTTCAGGACGACATGTCTTTAACTTTTGAACTTGGAACTCAAACTTCAGGACCAACCGTCCTTAACTTTTGAAGTTGTAAGTCAAAGTTAAGGACCTATTGTCCTTAACTTTTGATCTTGTAACTGTAAGTTAAGGACTGCCTGTCCTTAACTTTTTAACTTGTAACTCAAAGTTAAGGACCAAGTGCCCTTAACTTTTGAACTTGGAATTCAAAGTTAAGGACCTATTATCCTTAACTTTTGAATTTGGAACTCAAACTTTAGGACCTATTGTCCTTAACTTTTGAACTTGTAACTGTAAGTTCAGTACCTATAGTTCTTAATTTTTGAGCTTGTTAGTCTAAGTTCAGGACCAAGTGTCCATAACTTTTGAACTTGTAACTCTTTAAGGACTGTCTGTCCTTAATTTCTGTACTTGCAACTCTAAGTTAAGGACCAAATGTCCTTAATTTTAGAACTCCAACTCTAAGTTCAAGACCCACATAAAAAAAAAAGAATTTGATTCATTGAAATAAGAAAACTCAATTGGTATTCTGGAAACTGATCTTCCACTCACAAAAAACAGCGTAAGACCATTAATTCACTCCACAAAGTGTCTTCAAAACCTCTTTCAACAAATACCCCATTTGCACTAATTTTTGTTTGTGAATATCTCAAACAGAGGAAAGAGAAACACTTGTTTGTGTTTTTCTTTTCCTTTTCTTGTATTTTTTCAGCTAAAAATTATACATTAAATGAACTAACTTCCTCTGCAAGAGCCACGCCCAGCTTGTTTAGTTCTTAATCAAGAAACCAGAGCCAATGTATTCGATGCAGAGTGAGAAGAGAGGGTTTGAGAAGAAAAGCAATGGAAGAAAGGGTAATAATATTTTTTCATATTAATTTTAATAGAGTAGTGACTATTTTTGCTCAACATTAGAATTGCTGGATAAAAAATAAATACCACCTTAAATAGTGGCTACCCCACGCCATTTTTACCCCAACCCGCCCATATTTTAGTGGGTTGGATGAGTGATATTTAAGTTGGGTAAAATTTGGGCTTCAACACATATTCAACCCGTAAAAATATGGGTATTCATGGGTAAAATATGAGTTAGTGAGTTATCTTCCAACTTTTTCATGTTTGTTTAACTTAACATTTTCCTTATGAACTCATTTTCCCCCAATTAAAGCAAATTATTTTCCTTATCAAGAGAAGGAAAACTATTTTTCAAAACTCTTTTTCAATCTAACCCACCATATGCCTCATCCCCACCAACCCACCCCACCCCAAATCACCCTACCCCACTCACCCCTACACCCACTACTACCATCTCAACCTCACCCAACTCAATAGAAATATTATTAAGAGTACTTTCTTTTTCATTTCAACAAAATGCAGTAGGAATTATTTTATTTCAACAAAATAAGTATTTTCTGATGTAGAGAAAGTATTTTCTTTCATTTTAACAAAATAAGTACTTTCTTTTCTAATTGTAGAAAGAATACTTTCTTTTTAAACAAAAAAGTAGTATTTTCTTTTTAGTTATGAAGCACATATTTAAACGTTGAGTTTGTACAGAGTCATGTATTTCAACGTAGATTGTTGTTGAAACTTGCTATTTTCATGTAATGCTTTAGGATTTAATGCCCATGTTTTTGTTGATCTGCTCCGTTCTACTCTTATGTACTATTCTTTTATTTTCTTTATATATTTCATGTATGTAATATGTTTTGAATATAAATAGTATCTTTCTATTTACAGTATTTTTTTTAAAATTTATTTAGTTTTATATTGGATTACAGATAATGTATGAACAAAGTGAAAAATGCACAGTCATATATTCTTAGTGATATTGCTTGATGTGCATTAAACACCTTTCTTCCTAAAATGAAAACTATTATATTTTGTGGAAGAGTAACTTAAGTTCACAATATGGTACTTAAATTTGATTAAATTTAATGAAGGAAAGTATATATTATTCCGATTAAGCTTATGTCACTAAATAATCTGAGAAAAAACAAAATTGTAAATTGCATTTGAAAAAAATTACTTTTATATAATATGGGTTAATCCATATTCAACCCGCCTATTTGATATTCTACCCATTTTTTACCCGCATAAAATATGGACGGGTTGAGACCCAATTCATTTTAACCCGCCCAAATCCAACCCAACCCAACCCAACCCGTCTGTTTGCCGCTATAATCATAACATATCTCATTACACGTAGCTGAATGAAAACATTTCCATTGGTCGCTAGGGCGACCATGGAATGGCTGACTATTTCATTCTCAATTAGATAAATTGCAAATGAACAATGCTTCCCCGTTATTTATAGTAGTAGTATATATTTTTGTTTGTTGCTGGCTAGATCAATAAATTCTTGATAAAAAAGGATAGAATATAAAACATATAAAGCAGCTTTTCAGAAAGTGCAATGCGCTAATTGAAATGCATCACAGTTATAGCAAAGCATGTCCTTATATTAAGCCTGCAAGTACCTTTTTTTTATTAAAGCTGTTCAGGCATTTCAACAGACATCTGGTGAGCATAGGTGACAAAATTTCCGTTCATAAATTTACAGGTACATGTTAAGTGAAGTCATGATCCAAAGAAGTCCTTTATACTAATAGATCACAATTCACAGAGAATTTAGATTCTGGGATTAAGAATCCAACCCAAAATGTTACTCCATTTCCTTTATTAGCAATAAGTGAAAAAAGTACGTAGTAAAACAATTCTATTAATAATGAGACGAAGTGAATTTGAGACATCTAACATTTTGGATACTATATTGAAACCTAAACCTAGAGTTTTGTCATACACCTTAGGGGGAAAAAATTAGAATATTTACATGCAAAACACACTGACTTTATTTTTTTACGTTATTTACATCGTCATAAACTTAATATTTTTGAAATGGTTTCAAGAATTAATGCACTCCTTAAACCTAATTAGTTAATGATCCCACAGCTTTCTAGTTTACTATTTGGTGTCGCTCGCTTACGGTATCAGAATGAATTAGGATCTTGAAACAAAATTTAGTAGCCGTAGCCCGTATGCCAAAGAGAGAGGCACCAAAAATGTAAAAAGACAAAAAAGAGAGGGACTTTTTAGTTGTTAAAGATCTTATTGATTATAATAAACTAATCACAGGAGATATCCAACACCTTAATTACTTAATTATCTTATCTTACACAAATATATATATATATATACCTCAAAGGGACTAGTGTATTCTACATAATAGTATTCTCTTCATCTGAATCTTCTGCAAAGCAATCCATATAAGGATATAAATCACAAAATTCCAGCGAATTAACAATAGGGCCATAAGCTCTACGTTTCTGATCCTCTATCATGTCAAGGGATAATCCCCATTCCTTAAGTTTCTTATCGTCATGATGAAATGCTAGGCTGTATTCCCCTCCTTGCCCTAATTGAAGAACTTGAAATTCACAAGTTTTCATCCTGTTAAGATCCTCAAACTGCTCAATAGTCCACTCGAACCATTTCATTAGGAAAATGCGACTGCTCAGTCCATGTGTAACAATGATGATATTGGTCTCTTGAGATGTATCGTCACAAAACTTCTTCATCTCTATGTCCCTCCTTAAGCATTCAACAAAACCTGCGAATTATTGTATGAGTTTAGATCTTAAGCATTGATGAGTGTTAAAAGTAATTACATAATTATATCACTTATAAGGTACTTACAAGTAATTGTTCATGATTTCTATTTGGTAACCTGGTAAATAATACTCCACTAAAGGTTTAATTATATCACAGATAGAGTCAAAAAAATTAAGTTGCATTATCTCTACATATAACTTAAATTCTTATTGTGTTAATACCTAGGAGAAGAGACGAGTAGGACTTCCGCATTTTCTTATTTTTGTATTTTTGTAGTTACTTTTTCTCAGAGCCCGTCTGGCCAAGCTTATGAGGAGGCCGAAACTATTTTTTAAAGAATTTAAGGTGTTTGGCCAAAATGAAAAGGTACTTTTGAGTAGTAGCAAAAGCAATTTTTTTGCTTTTGGGGAGAAGCTATAAATTCTAGCTTCTTCCAATAAGATGAAGCAAAAACAAAAAAATAATTTATTGAAGACAAAAGTAACCTTACAATAAATTTATATTTTTCAAATTATTCCTCATCAATTTCATATTTTTCTTTTCCTTTTTTTTTCTCTACTATATATTTCTTCACTTATTGTTTTAGTCATATTATTATCCTCTTTAAATCCTATTCTTACCAGTAGATTTCAAAGTGATGTATTTTTATATATTTAAATTACCATGTAAATAATAAGTAATAAACACTCAATATTTTTGCTTGGAATAACTAGATCTTATATTGATTGGAATTTTTAATTTATATTTTACTTTGCGTTTTATATTTTAATTGAATTCTTTTATAATAAATATTTAAATTTATTTTCTTTTCTAAATAATACTAATATTAAATTGAACTTTTACTGTCCTGTTTTAGTAGTAAAAGTATTTCTTTAAAGATTGGCCAAACACAATGAGCATGCAACAAGCACTAGTCAAACGAATTGGTCAAACACAAACAATTATTTTATAAAAATATTTTTCAAATAATAAGTTTAAATAAAAATATTTTAAAGATAATCAGTTTTTTTGATAGCTTGGTCAAAGGGGCTCTTAAGGAGGTGGTAGGGGACAGTGCAGAAGAAGACCTCTTCTGAGGTTGCAAACTGTAGAAAAGTGAACCGATTATTTTTCCTTTTCTACTCAAATCAACTTCGATTTTACTGAAATATCCACTCCAAATCAATGCCCAAGTTAACATACTCATAACTGAAGAAGGATTATTTTAAAAATGACATACTCCAAATTAAAGGCATAAGAACAATAATTACAATCACTCTGTTATAAACAATTTTTACTACTTTTTGTTCGCAATTTAAATTAAATGCATGTTGACCATCCTTTGACATGTATTCTCTTGCCATTTTTATTATTCAGGAAAGTAGAAACATACAACTTCTTTTTCGAATACTATCGAATATCTAAATTATATTAAAAAAATATTCATAGCTTGTTTGGCCAAGCTGGAAAAATAAGTATATTTTGAAAAATATTTTGGTGAAAAATAGTTTGTGTTTGAGTGATTAATTTGAAAAGCACTTCTGAGCAGCAAGTAGTGTTTGGTCCAGCTTTTAAGAAGTGTTTCTAAGTATATTTTTCTCAAAAGTACTTCTAAGAAGAAGCTATTTTTTTCCGTTTCTCCAAAACTGCTTTTTTTCTTCGCCAAACATTTAAATTTTAAAAAAAAAGAATAATGCTTTTCAGCTTCGAGAAGCTTGGCCATACTAGTATAGTCGGATTTTGTTCTAAAACTTGTTAAAAAGAGAACTTACTTGATATGCGGTCATAAACCTCAGCTCCAGTTTCACCTCCAGGAACTCTATAATAGAACCTCCCATACGTCACTCTTTCCTCTTTAACCTTTGCAATACTTGCAGGATCATGATAGTTACCAAAACTCAATTCTCTGAGCCTGTACTCTTCCTTCACTCCCATCACTTTCCTTTTCGGAAACGATTGGCCTATCTCTCTCAACGTTCTTCTCGTTCGCTCTGCAGGTGAAACATAGAAGAAAACCTTCCAATTCATGTTAGATTCAACAGCATTTTCAGAAATGATCAGTTTCTTGATGAGGGATCCAGTTTGCTTGGCTTGCTCAATCCCTTTTTGTGTCAGTTCTATTTTGTGATTTGGGGTTGTTCCGTAGACGTTAATGTCAGCATTTGCTAAACACTCGCCGTGGCGGACTAGGATTATGCGTTTGGGTAAATGGTTGCTGTTGGTGGTGTGAGTTGTGCCATTGGTTAGAATTTTACCGAGAGACATTATATTAGAGCAGATACAAGGGGAATACGTATAAAGTTTGGTAATGAAGTCTATATATTGTTTGTTTGTGTTATTTGGGTGAATATCAGGCAGGAAGTTGAGGTTGTATATATATTGGTTTTTGGTATAGACTTGAAAGTGATGGTGCGAGCTACAACTTGGACCGAGCATCGGAGACTTGAAAAACGTATGATATACGCTGGAGTTTAAGTTCAATATTGCTCGACGCTGTAAAAATTATTTGGACAAGTTAATTACTTATAAGAGAATAGTATGTAAATTTCTACTATTATAAAACAGTTGAAGATCATGTGTTTTACTCGTAAATAGTTCTTACAAAAGATAACTAATTACCCCTAGATATACTTTACGTCCAATAAAACAAAGTTAATATCGAACAAAACCTTGCGAATAAGAACTAAAATTAACATTCTCTTAATGAATACACTGCCTAAATATTCTCTGAAGTCTGTTCAACTACTTACGTAACGTTCAAAGAACTTCCCACATGTTGGCATCTTGTGTCCTTTTCCTCTTTAATTTTTTGTTAAACTTCCTCGCATTTCTTTAGTGGAAGATAAAGTAAGAACCTGTCAAAAGGGACTTTGCAATATATTGAGATTTAACGTGTTCTGCAGAATCATCCTCGCGCTACACAAATTAAACGGCAAATTTTGGTAATAAAGTTAGTTTCACGTAAACATTCAAGTTACATCTTTTATGTCATTATTTGAGAAAACTGAAGGCAATTTCTTTTCCGACAATCGACCTCTTGGGTGGTCTGGCTGAAAGTCTGAAACAAACCACCCATGTGAGATAACTAGGAATCACTTCCTTTAAAAAAAATTAATTGAGTGGTAAGAGAATATCTACTTATTGTCCTTCCTTCTGTTAAATTATATTCTTATGTAAACTTGGGTAAGTAAATATGTAGGTTATAGATATATTTACACTTCCACATGAAATTACAAGGACAATTTCAAACTTATCATAATCAAAAGACTTCCCTAATTAAGTCAACTAACTTTGTTTGTTCTCCTTAATTATATATGTCCTTTTGTTGGAATAACGAAGGACTAGACTTAACGAGAAAGTTAAGTCAAGTCAAGTAGAGTCAAGAGTGATGTCCAGCTATATATGTTGTAGGGAGCGACGATTCGTGTCCCACACGATCTTCATTTAGCGTATGAGTAGAGTCAGGTTCTAAGTTTGTGAAATTACGTGAATATCACGAAGAGATAATCCGATCTTATTGGAGAAATATTGCATTCACAAACTTGACTAATAATGCTTCTAGTTAATCTAAGTAGAAATTATAAAGTAGAACACTTTAACAAAGGTACAACATAACTAAGAACATGTAATAATACAATGCAAGAAATTGGTCCTTTGTTATGATGTTCTCTGTTCGTGAAGCCCTGGAAGTCACTTGCAGAAGGGAAACACACTTGAGAGAAAGCTTTGATTAATTCTTGAATGTGCAAGTGTTATTTTTCCTTTCCTTCATGTTAATATTGCATAAGTGGTATCACTTGGATGGTGCAAGCACATCTAGTACAATGACATTCCCCATAAAGTGAATGTTGCACTGTTTGCACTGTTGCGTGTGTGCACAATAACTACAACTGTGGGTGGTTGACAGGTACAGTCGGCAAGGGAACTGCTGTCCATCTGTTCCCTATGCTGTTTCTTTGACTCCGAATGTTGGAATATGCCCCAGTCTTGAGACTTGTTGTTCTTGAGCACTTTTGAGGACGTGAAGCTGTCACACCTCCTTTTTTCCAAGGGGATATGGGGTTTTTCCAATTAAAGTGACATTATTCAAAATGAGATTATTTGTTAGTTTTCAGAGTCGCCACTTGGAATAGTTTATGGTGTCCCAAGTCACCGGTTTATTTTAAAATCCCAAATCGAGGAAATGTTTGACTCCGTTTAAAGTCCGCGAAAACCAGAAGACCGGGTAAGGAATTCTGTTAACCCGAGAGAAGGTGTTAGTATTCCCGGGTTCCGTAATTTTAGCACGGTCGTTCAACTATATATTATTGATTGGCCTAATTCTGAATTCTTTAATTCATAATCAATCAAATCTACCCAAGTAGGATCTGTTGCATATTTAGAACCTATTGTGCATTTAATAACTTTTAATCACTTTTAGTATTTATGAAATTATTTCTGGAACAAGTCACGATGTCGTACACTTGTCGTTCTGGTACACGTTGCAAACCGTGCCACATGAAATGCACTCGCGATTTACGACATGTTTATTTTTATTATTATTAGAAGTTATGGTCGGGTCACATGAAATGCACACCCGAATGAGATTTATGTATCGTGACTATGCCACGGGAACGGTACCCATGGCCACGATAAATTGATTATACGCATAGAGCAAACTACGAGGTTTGAAATGTATGTTATCTAGATTTGAGATGAGCGCGAGGTCATGAGTTATGGATATGATATTGTTGGAAAGAAATGTGATTTTTAATATTGAGATCACTTTTGGATGAACTTGAATGTCCAAAGAAAAAAAATACCTCTCAATTGACAATTAACTAATACATACGTGAATTATACAAGATGAGATAGTATGCTAGAATTTAAACACAAAAGGCATACATGCAATTATTAAAACATGTTGATTAATTTAATGTCACTCACGACTCAGTCTGGACAACGAGAAATCTGAAGCTTAATTCATGATGATTCAAGGCTAAACTCATGGCTCATTTTTAATCAAAACTCTAACCAATCCAAGTAAACTTATCCAAACCCCACAGCCCAGTAGCATTAAAATCTCACAACTCTTTAATTTCTAACAAGCAATACATGAACCAATATTCCACTATCTTCAATCATGCCATCAAACATTTAAACCTCAACACTTGATTACACAGTACGCTCTTGATTTAACATGAACTAACTCACATGATGGAAAATTCAAATTGTAAAATAATGCTTTAATGTTTGAGTCCAAAATCACAAATCAAAGCTTGCAAAGAATGACTATTCTTTATACGCTATGTTTGAACTGAAAGAATCACATGAACAAAGACCCAGTTAATTTGTTCAAATCAATTCAAAATAAATTACATGTATATATTCCACAAATATTATTTCTAAGTTAATACAGAACTCTAATCTTTTGAAGACACAGAGAATCCTTTGACTTTTGTGACTTCTTCAAGCTAGTTTCGAGCTTACAATAAAGCACAATGTTGTTATCAAATCAACCGATGCTTCAACTTAGGTTCAGAAGATCACAAACGCCATTGATTTTCTAATGGTCAAGCCACAACCAGGTTATCCCTCAACAACAAAGTACCATATGAGCAAACTGAAACTCAAATTCATTATAGGATGAAACTAATGTAAGAATAGCAGTAAACAATGAACAAACTCAAACCTCAAAATGGATTCAACTTCTTAAAGTAGATACAAACAGCTAAGCCAATCATATCAATATACTTTACACCAATTAAATAGGACACATGATATTAGACATGAACATAAATAGGCATTCCAAATCTTCAGTTTAAACATCTCAGAAGGAAAACACAAGGTATAGTAAAAATAATGCTTTACTGTTTGAGTCCAAAATCACAAATCAAAGCTTGCAAAGAATGACTATTCCTTATACGCTATGTTTGAACTGAAAGAATCACATGAACAAAGACCCAATTAATTTTTACAAACCAAGTCAAAACAAATTACATGTATATATCCACAAATATTATTTCTAAGTTAATACAGAACTCTAATCTTTTGAATACACATAGAATCCTTTGGCTTTTGTGACTTCTTCAAGCTAGTTTCGAGCTCACAATATAGCACAATGTTGTTATCAAATCAACTAATGCTTCAACTTAGGTCCAGAAGATCACAAACGCTATTGTTTTCTAATGGTCAAGCCACAACCAGGTTATCCCTCAACAACAAAGTACCATATGAACAAACTGAAACTCAAATCTATTATAGAATGAAACTAATGTAAGAATAGCAGTAAACAGTGAACAAACTCAAACCTAAAAAGGATTCAACTTCTTAAAGTAGATACAAACAACTAATCCAATCATATCATTAAACTTTGCACCAATTAAATAGAACACATGATATTAGACATGAACATAAATAGGCATTTCATATCTTCAGTTTAAACATCTCAGAAGGAAAACACAAGGTAGAGTAACATACCTAAAAGAAAATCAAGAGATGAATATGACAAAAATAACAAGTTCTGAAATGAAAATCCATCCAACAACAAACAACAGCAAGCTTATATTCAAAGAATAACTTCAAACTTGAATACTACCAAGTTCTAAGAAGTGAAGCGGAACTAGTAGAAATTAGAGGAAACAACAACGTGGATCTTTTTTTTCTCCTGTTTCTAACCTTGAACTAAAAAAAAAGACTCAGAATGAAAAATAAAAAATTCTCTGAAGTTTTGAGGGTTTTTTATATGCCTTTTGAGTGAATGAATATGCAGATAATTGTGAGTAAAATCTGTGAAGGGAGTCCCTTTTTATAGGAAAAATAATCTCAACTCACCTCCCATGTGCTCTCCCTAAAATTAAGGAGAAAGTCATCTTTTTTAACTAATTCTCTACAGTTGTCCTTTTCTTATCCGATTTCAGCATCTTTTTAAAACTGAAAATGGACAACTGTCCAATTCAGAATTTCTCTTTTGTTTTTTTAAACCTTTTAACTTCTGAAAATTATTTATTTTAACCCCAATCTGACATAAACTCTAATTTTTAATGCATTTTTAGTCCCTTCTAGAAACTTCCCCAAACAAACAAATCAGATTCCCTAATTATTGAAATCCCTTTGACCCCCTTTAGCTTTTGTTAATTACAAAATGTTACCCCAGAAGAGCAAACAAATTCCAACAATAGACTCAACCATCTATTTCCAATCATAAACGCTCCTTTTAAACTTCCGGTCAATGATAAACTAACCATTGCTAAAGTAGAAGCAAACATTAATTTGTTTTAATACCTAATTAACTTAAAATTGAATAAACTAACAACTTATATAATTAAACTAACTAACATGTAATTAACTAAATAATCGAATTGATTAAACAAAACAAATCAAAGTTAAGACCTAGCTGATAACTGAAAAGGAAACCAAGAAATAGCAGAAGAGGAGTATATTGGTTTTGACCAGAAATGAATCTACGAATGAGGCGAATCGACGAATGATGAAGACGATGAAACTTTGGCCGGTCACTGCCAATGAAATACCATCCGGTGTCTTTCGAAATCAACTAAACTAACATGAATCGATTGCTCGTGTCAAGAGCAATCAACTCATGTAAGTTTGAGCGAAAACGTTCTTGAAATTTTCATAAAAAACAAATGTAGGTTTTTTCTGACTTTCTTAGATCCGTTAGAGAAGACGGGTGGGGAATTTTGGAAAATTAGTGGTAGGATTGGGTTGAGGATGAGGAGAGGAGTGTAAGGTATGATTTTGGGAGGGTTTAGGTCGGCATCGCGCCGTGGGCGATTTCCGGCGGCGACTGGCGGGGGTGAGAGACATGGTATGAGAGAGATGAGAAATGGGGGGGGGGGGGGGGTGTTTGGACACTTAAAAAGGGAGGGGAAGATTAGTTTCGATCCGTTAGAACTCACTAGATTAACAGTTGGGATAGGCATTACTAAAACGTCATCGTTTTGGTTAAGTGAGGGCTGGACCGGATCTTTGAAGTGGTCTGGGTTGGATTGAAGAGGCGAAATGGGCGGATTATGAGAAATTCGGGCCATTAGATGACCCGGCTTTATGAACAAGACCAAATATTTTTCTTATTTTCCTTTATTTGTTTCTTTCTTCTTTTCTTTTAATTTTAAAACTTAATAAAATCCTAAACAAACTAAATAAAATCCTAACTTAGATTCTAAATTATTCTATTTTGTAAAATTATCCCTAACTTATTTTTCATTAACTTATCACTAAATTATTAAGAATAAAGACTAAAGATGCAAACAAATATTGTATTTTTGTGGTTTATGTTTAATAATGCAATTAATAAACAACTAAAATCCTAAAAATGCAATGCATGAAAATTTTGACATTTTTTGGTATTTTCTATGCAACTAAATGCACACAACAATTAATAAGAAATTCCTAAAAGTTCTATAAAAATTTAAATAATCAAAACAAATCTATTTTTGTGAAATTTGTAGGAGTTTTTTTCGTCGGGCAATAATCACGTGCTCACAACTGCCCTCTTTGCTCAGAAACATGAAGGATTTTCATGAAAAGATAAAGTGAGAAATTACGAGCGTTTTTGCCCATTTGGATACTCCATGTGAAGCATTTGAAAAAGTTTGACCGAACCTTGTTTCGGAGTTCGCCTACATATCCCTTGCTATAAAGGAATTAGGTCAGTGTAGTTCTGGAAGTTTTGGTAGCTGGGACTACCGAAAAGCTGTGATTCCACTGTTGTTACTGCTGCACTCCTTGCTGAACTCCTTATTACACAAAAATCAAAATGAAAAGAAACTAATCAAGTTTATCAGCTATGAGTTACAAGATTCCTATCTACAGGTATTCAGAAACTTGATCTTGAATCTTTTACAGTTCTGTTGTGCGTCTCGAACTGTCGACTTGCATTCTTGAGGCGAGCTTCTGTTACCTCTAACTTAAATCTTGAAATAAATTCCCTCATTTATTCAGGTGGGCGCCTGCAACTGACTTAAAACTGAAATGAATTCTCTCATTCTCCAGGTGGACACTTGCCAATGCCTTGAACTTGAAATAAATTCCCTCATTCTCCAGGTGGGTGCGTGCAACTGACTTAAAACTTGTGATGACCCGAAAATTCATCCCGTATAATTTTATCTAAATCTGTGTGTCGAGGCCGTGAAAGCCTCCTTCTTATCTCACCTTGTTGTGTAGCGCAACCCGGGCGCGTAGCCAAGAAGCCTTTATGTGGAAAAGATTGATGAAATAATGAAATTTTAAAGGAAATTTGTTTTCTGAAAACTATAAAGCTGTAAAAAAATATATGACGGAAACCTGTGTAATTGAGGCCCGTACTATGGTGACGGAGCCAGGATAAATCCAATATGTTTAAATTGAATATCTGTGAAAATTGGTGAGAGATAGAGTTGAATTTGATGAGATTTTAACTGAAAGTGGGAAAATGTGAAGTTTGAGAAAGGTTGAGAAACTTTATGTGATTTGAGGTGTAATTCTATGTTTATGATAGTGATTCGGTGTTTTGAATACTTGAATAAGTCTGTAACGTGTTTTCGAGGTTGTGTGCACTTTTGTTTGAGGTTCCGAGGGCTCGGGATAGTTTCGGGTAGGTTCCGGATTGCATCACACTGAAATTCACTGAGTGTTGCAGGTGCAGTAACAGGTCTCTGAACCTGGGAGCGCGGCCACGGTCTCCCTAGCGCGGTCCGCGGTGCTCCCTTCGCGGCCGCGGTCGTCTTAGTGCGGACCGCGGTGGAAACTTCAAAGAACCCGCAGCAGCTTCGCGGTCGCGTTACCGCGGACCGCGGTGGTCGAACTTCAGAGAACCTGCAATAAGGCCTTCGCGGACGCGGTCGCCTTACCGCGGACCGCGGTGGAGGCCTGGGAGAGGGTACCTATAAATAACGTAATTTTCAGCTATTTTCCACTTTTCAAAAACCCTAAAACACAAGAGGCGATTTTCAAAAGACCCTTTCTTCTCCAAAACAATTGTAAGTGATTTCTAACTACTTTTCTTCATTCCTTAACATCCTACAACGAGATTTCATCTTAGAATCAAAGATCTTTCATGGGAAAATTGGGAATTTTGGCAAAAACCTAAAAACATGGAAATTTGGGAATTTAGACGTCAATTGGGGTCGGATTCCAAAACCAATCACACACCCGGGCTCAGGGGTGAATGGGTAATCGGATTTTTGTCCGAACTTCGGATTTTGACCAAGCGGGCCCTGCATCAATTTTTGATCTTTGGGAAAAAAAACTCTTGAAAACTCCTTTCCATGCCTTAGACTTCATTCAATTAGCAATTATTGATATGGTTGAGTAACTTGTGATTAGATACGAGCGTATTGGTGTTGGAATCAAGGGGTAAGGCAGTGATTGAGGCTTGAATTGAGTTTCTGGCATTCGAGGTAAGTGTTTGGCCTAACTTTAGCTTGAGGGAATAAGACTCCCCCTTGTGTGTTATGTGGATTGCATGGGTGTGATGTATAGGTGTGGTGACGAGTACCTATGCATCACCCAAGTCTCTGTTAAGCATTCTCCTTTTCCCCATTGCCCCACTTAATTGCTTATTGTCTTAACTGCTCTATGTTTACTCTGTTTAATTGGCTATTTGACTTGTTGAGTTTTTATGGGTCATCTTTATATTTGTTGGAAAAAGTATTGACTATTGAATTGGCTCCTTTGTGATATACATCTGGTTGAGGTACTTGGTAATTGATTCTGGTTATGGAATAAACGTTTATACTGTGATATTATCGTTGGTTTCCTGATTTCGAGGCATTGGTAAAGTTATGAGATGAGTGTAGTTTATCAGTTATATTTATTGAAAACGAAAGCATTGTGATAGGCTTGGCCTGACTTGTGAAATTATGAAATTCATGTGATATGATATGTCTGGTGGGAGCGGGTTGCACGCCGCAACAAGGAGCAATAAGGGAGGACATGTGGGATCGGGTTGCACGCCGTAATAGGAGAAATAAGGGAGATATTTTAGGGAGGAGTAATAAGGGAGGATAGGTGGGAGCGGGTTGCACGCCGCAAAAATGAGAAATAAGGGAGAATAATTATATTTACAATGATATTGATATTGTTATTGATGTTTAATGAAAAGAGAAAGTAAAAGTGTGAAAAGGCTGAGACAGGGATTTTATTATTCTTTAAATTCTGAAACATTGTTTTACTTAAAGTGAAAGAACGGAAGTGTGGAAACGTTGTTGAGAAATTGGTTATAGCTGAGTATTACATTTCATGCAATTTCTATTATTTTCCTGTCTAGTTATCTTCCAGTTTTATTATTAATTGTTGTTACAGACTTTATATATTGTTGAAGCCCGACCTAGCCTCGTCACTACTTCGCCGGGGTTAGGCTCAACACTTACTCAATACATGGGGTCAGTTGTACTGATGCTACACTCTGTGCTCTTTTTGCACAGATCCCGACGCGTTCCAGCAGTAGCAGATTCTAGTTGACCACCTGATCATGTTGGAGACACGAGGTACATCTGTCGGCGTTCGCAGATATCCGAGAGTCTTCTCCTACATTTTCATATACTGTTTTACACTTATTCAGAACATTCACTATTTTCTTTCAGACATTCTATGTAGTATTCTCAGTCGTTTGTGGATTTGTGACACCAGACCCTGGGGGTAGTCATAGAGTTTATTTTTCAGTTAATTCATAATTTATTTCTCCAAAGGGATTATTGTTATTACATTTCATTCGTCTTTTGAGATTGTTGGAAGTTTGGCTAATGATATCGTGGGAGTTATGATAACTCAGAAAAATTTGGGAATTGATGAAAGTTATGACAATTGAAAATTTGTTTTTATTTAAGTTATTCATGCTTTAGTACTGAAATTGTGGTATATCGTTAAATGTATTCTAACATTGGCTTGCCTAGCAAGTGTGGTGTTAGGCTCCATCACGATCCCTAAAGGTTGGGAATTTGGGTCGTGACAAGTTGGTATCAGAGCTCTAGGTTTACTTAAGTCTCACAATACACAAACACGCTTAGTAGAGTCTGAATGATCGGTACGGAGACGTCTGTACTTATCTCTCGGAAGCTATTGAGTTAGGAAACAACTCCATTTTTATTTCTACTCTATCGTGCGATTCATCCCTAATACTGATTCGAATTCTTCTACTCTATCGCAGATGGCTAGAACACGTGCCTCATCTTCCGCTAACCAGAATTCCGGACTTCTAACAGCAGCAGCTCCTACCAGGGGCAGAGGCCGAGGCAGGGGCAGAACTCAGCTCGTTGCCCAGGAAGCAGCCATAGCTGAGGGACCCCAGATTGAGATCGATCAGGGGAATCCGGCTCAGACTGTTCTAGCCGGGCCAGCTCAGGTTCCCGAGGGGTTTATTGTTACCCCAGTCCTTCAGGATGCTTTGGTCTGTTTAGTGGGCCTTATGGAGAGTGTGGCCCAGACCGGCACCTTTCCTGCTACATCAGCCGTATCTCAGGCTGGAGGAGGAGTCCCGACTCCTACTACTCATAACCCAGTTCAGACTACTCCGCAAGTTCAGACTCCAATGATTAATGTCGTTGGGGTAATTCAGCCAGTAACAACAGTGTCGCCTGCTAATGGGGAAGCCATGTCGTCAGATGCTTTGTGGAGACTTGACAGGTTCATCAAGCTATTTCCTATCCATTTCAGTGGTGCTACTTCGGAGGATCCACAAGAATATCTCGATAGATGTCATGAGGTGTTGAGTAATATGGGTATTCTAGAGACCAATGGGGTCGACTTTGCAGCTTTTCAGATGGCTGGTTCCTCCAAGCAATGGTGGAAGGATTATTTGTTGACTAAGCCAGCTGGATCACCTGCTTTGACTTGGGATCAGTTCTCTCATCTCTTCTTGGAGAAGTTCTTACCTGTCACTACTCGGGAGGATAAACGTCGTCAGTTTGAGCGACTACACAGGGTAGTATGACTGTGACTCAGTACGAGACTCGTTTTGTGGATCTGGCTAGGCATGCTACTGTTATATTACCCACAGAGAGGGATAGGGTTAGACGGTTTATTGATGGCCTTGCTCAGCCCATCAGGCTGCAGATGGCCAAGGAGACAGGATCATAGATTTCTCTTCAGGATGAAGCTAACATAGCTAGGAGGGTTGAGTCAGTTCTTGGGATAAGAGGTCAGGGGTCAGACAAGAGACCTCGTCACTCCGGTGTTTTTAGTGGTGCCTCATCTAGAGGTGGAACTTCATTTAGTAGAGGTCATTCGTCCAGGCCATTCCATTTAGCACTACAAGTTTCACATGGTAATTCTGGGGGTCGTGGTTCTTATGTACCTCCTTCTGCTCAGTCAGCCTACAGTGTTTCTTCAGCTTCTATTAGAGCACTTCCTCTGCAGAGTTATTATCGTGGGCAGCCGGTTCGTCAGGGTCAGTCCTCGTATCAGGAGGGATGTTTTGAGCGTGGCGAATATGGGCATGTTCGTAGAGTTTGTCCGATACTTTTGGGTAGTCATCATCAGTACCATGGTTCTCGTGCCATAGTTCCGACACCAGTTGCAGCACCACCTGCTCAGCCAAAAAGGGGTAGAGGTTAGGCAGTCAGGGGTAGAGGCCAGAATGTTAGAGGTGGAGGCCAGCCTGCTAGAGGTGGAGGTCCTCCTAGAGGTGTTGTTCAGGGTGGTGGGGCTCAGCCCCCACTTTATGCTTTTCCAGCTAGGCCCGAGGCAGAATCTTCCGACGCTGTCATTACAGGTATCATCTCGGTTTGTGATAGAGCTACTTCCGTTTTGTTTGATCTGGGGTCTACTTATTCGTACGTTTCATCCTATTTTGCCTCATATTTGAATGTGCCCCGCGATCCCTTGAGTGTTCCTGTTTATGTGTCTACACCGGTGGGGGATGCTATTGTGGTAGATCGAGTATATCGTTCGTGCGTGGTAGTCATTAAAGGTCTTGAAACTAGTATTGATCTTCTACTTCTAGACATGGTTGACTTTGATATCATATTAGGTATGGATTGGTTGTCACCCTATTATGCCATTTTTGACGGTCATGCCAAAACCGTTACTTTAGCATTACCGGGATTGCCTAGATTAGAATGGAAAGGGATTCCAAGTCGTTCTCCCAGCCGAGTGATTTCATATGCTATGACTCGTCGCATGATGGAGAAGGGGTATTTGGCTTATTTGGCTCACATTCGTGATTCTGGTGCTGAGGTTTCTTCTATAGACTCAGTTCCTATCGTGCGTGAATTTCCTGAGGTGTTCCCTTCAGATCTCCCAGGTATGCCGCCCGACAGAGACATTGATTTTTGTATTGATGTGGCTTCGGGCACTCTGCCTATTTCCATTCCTCCATATCGTATGGCACCACCAGAATTGAAAAAGTTAAAAGAACACTTACAAGATTTGTTAGATAAGGGTTTCATAAGACCCAGTGTATCGCCTTGGGGTGCGCCAGTTTTGTTTGTAAAGAAAAAGGATGGGTCAATGAGAATGTCCATAGACTACAAACAGCTAAATAAAGTTACTATCAAAAATAAAGATCCATTGCTTAGGATTGACGATCTATTTGACCAGCTTCAGGGTGCTAGAGTGTTTTCAAAAATCGACTTGAGGTCAGGCTACCATCAGCTGAAGATTAGGGCTTCCGATATCCCTAAGACAGCTTTTCGTACGAGGTATGAGCACTATGAATTTTTGGTTATGTCTTTTGGGCTGACTAATGCTCCACCAGCCTTTATGGACTTAATGAATCGGGTTTTCAAGCCACATCTGGACTCTTTTGTAATCGTGTTCATTGATGATATTCTTATATACTCCCGCAATCGGGAAGATCATGAGCAGCATCTCCGTATAGCACTCCTGACTTTGAGAGATAATCAGTTGTATGCTAAGTTTTTTAAATGTGAGTTCTGGTTAGATTCAGTAGCCTTTTTGGGTCACATTGTATCAGCAGAGGGTATTCAGGTTGATCCTAAGAAAGTAGAGGCAGTCAAGAATTGGCCTAGACCCACCACAACCACAGAGATTGGGAGTTTCTTGGGTTTGGCCGGTTACTACCGCCGTTTTGTGGAGGGGTTTTCATCCATAGCAGCCTCAATGATTAAATTGACTCAGAAAAATGCTCCATTCAAATGGTCAGATGAGTGTGAGGCGAGCTTCCAAAAGCTCAAGACAACCTTGACTTCAGCACATGTGTTGGTGTTACCATCATATTCGAGTTCTTTCACAGTGTATTGTGATGCTTCTAGAGTTGGTCTTGGAGCAGTGTTGATGCAGGATGGTAGGGTGATTGCGTATGCGTCTCGTCAGTTGAAAATCCATGAGAAGAGTTACCCGGTTCATGATCTGGAATTGGCAGCTATTGTGCATGCTTTGAAAATTTGGAGGCACTATATTTATGGTGTGCCGTGTGAAATTTTTACTGACCATCATAGCCTCCAGTACTTATTCAAACAGAAAGATCTAAATTTGAGGCAGCGGAGGTGGTTAGAGTTGTTAAAAATTATGATGTCACTATATTGTATCACCCGGGGAAGGCCAATGTTATGGCCGATGCATTGAGTAGAAGGGCAGTGAATATGGGCCGTCTTGCACATATTCCGATCGGCGAGAGACCGTTGGCTTCAGATATTCAGACTTTGGCAAATTAGTTCGTGAGGTTAGATATTTCTCCCAGCAGCGTTCTAGCTTGTACTGTCTCTCGGTCTTCACTAATTGATCATATCCGAGAGCGGCAGGATGATGACCGACATTTGGCAGTCCTTAGAGACAAGGTTCAGCATGGCGATGCCAAGAAAGTTACGATTGGAGACGATGGTATTTTGAGGATGCAAGGCAGTCTTTGTGTGCCTAATGTTGATGGTATCCGTGAGTTGATCCTTGAGGAGGCTCACAATTCCAAGTACTCTATTCACCCAGGTGCAGCGAAAATGTACCAAGACTTAAAACAACATTATTAGTGGAGAAGGATGAAAAAGGACATTGTGGCTTATGTAGCTCGTTGTATAAATTGCCAGCAAGTAAAATATGAACATCAAAGACCTAGTGGTCTACTTCAGCAGATAAAGATTCTTGAGTGGAAGTGGGAGCGTATTACTATGGACTTCGTGGTTGGACTCCCACGGACTCAGAGGAAGTTCGATTCGGTTTGGGTTATTGTTGATATACTGACTAAGTCAACACACTTCATCCCAGTGGCTAGTACTTATACTTCAGAGCGGTTAGCTGAGTTGTATATTCAGGAGATAGTCCGGTTGCACAGTGTTCCAGTATCCATCATATCAGATCGAGGTCCTCAGTTCACATCGCATTTATGGAGAATATTTCATAATGAGTTGGGTACCCAGATTGATCTCAACATAGCATTTCATCCTCAGGCTGACGGGAAGCCTGAGCGTACTATTCAGATATTGGAAGAAATGCTTCGCGCTTGCGTTAGTGATTTTGGAGGTGCATGGGATCGATTCTTGCCATTAGCGGAATTTGCTTATAATAATAGTTATCAGTCGAGCATTCAAATGGCTCCTTATGAAGCGTTATATGGTAGGCGGTGCAGATCGCCAGTTGGATGGTTTGAGCCAGGAGAGGCTCGATTGTTGGGTACAGATTTAGTTCAGGAGGCCTTAGATAAGGTCAAGATTATTCAGGAGAGACTTCGTGCAGCCCAGTCTAGGAAAAAGAGTTATGCCGATCGTAAAGTCTGTGATGTAGAATTTATGATTGGAGACAGAGTATTACTTCGTGTGTCACCCATGAAGGGTATGATGAGATTTGGGAAGAAGGGTAAGCTGAGCCCTAGGTATATTGGACCGTTTGAGATTTTTTAGAAAGTGGGGGAGGTAGCCTACATGCTTGCATTACCTCCAGGGTTATCCTCAGTTCATCCGGTATTTCATGTGTCAATGCTCCGAAACTATCATGGTGACCCGTCCCACGTGTTAGATTTCAGCTCTGTCCAATTGGACAAAGACTTCTCTTATGAGGAAGAGTCGGTAGCTACTTTGGACCGGCATGTTCATCAGTTGAGATCGAAGAGTTTTCCTTCAGTTCGTGTTCAGTGGAGGGGTCAGCATGTTGAGGCAGCGACTTGGGAATCCGAGTCCGCTATGCGGGATCGATATCCCCATCTTTTCCTCGATCCAGGTATATCTCTATGTCCGTTCGAGGACGAACGTTTATTTTAGAGGTGGAGATTGTGATGACCCGAAAAGTCATCCCATATAATTTTATCTAAATCTGTGTGTCGAGGCCGTGAAAGCCTACTTCTTATCTCACCTTGTTGTGTATCGCAGCCCGGGCGCGTAGCCGGGAAACCTGTATGTGGAAAAGATTGATGAAATAATGAAATTTTAAAGGAAAACTGTTTTCTGAAAACCATAAAGACTGTGAAAAAGAAATACGATGGAAACCTGTGTAATTGAGGCCCGTACTATGGTGACGGAGCCAGGATAAATCCAATATGTTTAAATTGAATATCTGTGTTGGTGAGAGACAAAGTTGAATTTGATGAGATTTGAACTGAAAGTGGGAAAATGTGAAGTTTGAGAAAAGTTGAGAAACTTTATGTGATTTGAGGTGTAATTCGATGTTTATGATAGTGATTCGGTGTTTTGAATACTTGGACAAGTCTATAACGTGTTTCCAAGGTTGTGTTCACTTTTGTTTGAGGTTTCGAGAGCTCGGGATAATTTCGGGTAGGTTCCGGGTTGTATTACACTAAAATTCACTGAGTGTTGCAGGTGCAGTAACATGTCTCTAAACCTGGGAGCACGTCCGCGGTCGTCTTAGTGCGGACCGCGGTGGAGGCCTGGGAGGGGGTACCTATAAATAACATAATTTTCAGCTATTTGCCACTTTTCAAAAACCTTGAAACACAAGAGGCGATTTTAAAAGACCCTTTCTTCTCCAAAACAATTGTAAGTGATTTCTAAATATTTTTCTTCATTCCTTAACATCCTACTACGAGATTTCATCTTAGAATCAAAGGTTTTTCATGGAAAAATTGGGAATTTTGGCAAAAACCTAAGAACATGGAAATTTGGGAATTTAGACCTCAATTGGGGTCGGATTCCAAAACCAATCATACACCCAGGCTCGGGGGAGAATGGGTAATCGGGTTTTGGTCCGAACTTCGGATTTGGACCAAGCGGGCCCGACATCAATTTTTGAACTTTGGGGAGGAACAAAACTCTTGAAAACTTCTTTCCATGCATTAGACTTCATTCAATTAGCAATTATTGATATGGTTGAGTAACTTGTGATTAGATACGAGCGTATTGGTGTTGGAATCAAGGGGTAAGACAGTGATTGAGGCTTGAATTGAGTTTCTGGCATTCGAGGTAAGTGTTTGGCCTAACTTTAGCTTGAGGGAATACGACTCCCCCTTGTGTGTTATGTGAATTGCATGGGTGTGATGAATAGGTATGGTGACGAGTACCTATGCATCACCCAAGTATCTGTTAAGCATGCTCCTTTTCCATGTTGCCCCACTTAATTGCTTATTGTCTTAGCTGCTCTATGTTTACTCTGTTTAATTGGCTATTTGACTTGTTGAGTTGTTATGGGTCATCTTTATATTTGTTGGAAAGAGTATTGACTATTGAATTGGCTCCTTTGTGATATACATCTGGTTGAGGTACTTGGTAATTGATTCTGGTTATGGAATAAACGTTTATACTATTATATTATCGTTGGTTTCCTGATTTCGAGGCATTGGTAAAGTTATGAGATGAACGCAGTTTATCAGTTATATTTATTGAAAACGAAAGCATTGTGATAGGCTTGGCCTGACTTGTGAAATTATGAAATTCATGTGATATGATATGTCTGGTGGGAGCGGGTTGCACGCCGCAACATGGGAGGACAGGTGGGATCGGGTTGCACGCCGCAATAGGAGAAATAAGGGAGATATTTTAGGGAGGAGTAATAAGGGAGGACAGGTGGGAGCGGGTTGCATGCCGCAACAATGAGAAATAAGGGAGAATGATTATATTTACAATGATATTGATATTGTTATTGATGTTTAATGAAAAGAGAAAGTAAAAGTGTGAAAAGGCTGAGACAGGGATTTTATTATTCTTTAAATTCTGAAATATTATTTTACTTAAAGTGAAAGAACGGAAGTGTGGAAAAGTTATTAAGAAATTGGTTATAGCTGAGTATTACATTTCATTGCAGTTTCTATTATTTTCCTGTCTAGTTATCTTCCAGTTTTATTATTAGTTGTTGTCACAGACTTTATATATTGTTGAAGCCCGACCTAGCCTTGTCACTACTTCGCCGGGGTTAGGCTCGGCACTTACTCAGTACATGGGGTCGGTTGTACTGATGCTACACTCTGTGTTCTTTTTGCACAGATCCCGACGCGTTCCAGCAGTAGCAGATTCTAGTTGACCACCTGATCACGTTGGAGACACGAGGTACATCTGCCGGCCTTCGCAGATATCCGAGAGTCTTCTCCTACATTTTATATATTGTTTTACACTTATTCAGAACAGTCACTATTTTCTTTCAGACATTCTATGTAGTATTCTTAGTCGTTTGTGGATTTGTGACACTAGACCCTGGGGTAGTCATAGAGTTTATTTTTCAGTTAATTCATAATTCATTTCGCCTAAGGGATTATTGTTATTACATTTTATTCGTCTTTTGAGATTGTTGGAAGTTTGGCTATTGAGATCGTGGGAGTTATGATAACTCAGAAAAATTTGGGAATTGATGAAAGTTATGACAATTTAAAATTTGTTTTTATTTAAGTTATTCATGCTTTAGTACTGAAATCATGGTATATCGTTAAATTGATTCTAACATTGGCTTGCCTAGCAAGTGTGGTGTTAGGTGCCATCACGATCCCTAAAGGTTGGGAATATGGGTCGTGACAAAACTGAAATGAATTTCCTCATTCTCCAGGTGGGCGCCTGCCAATGCCTTGAACTTGAAATAAATTTTTTCACTCTTCAGGTGGGCGCCTGTAACTGACATAAAACTGGAATAAATTCCCTCGTTCTCCAGTTGGGCGTCTGATGTTGACTTAAACTTTTGAAATAAATTCCCTCGTTCTCCAGGTGGGCGCCTGGTGCTGACTTAAAATTTGAAATAAATTCCCTCGTTCTTCAGGTGGGCGCCTGATGCTGGCTGACTTAAAACTTAAAATAAATTCCCTCGTTTTCCAGGTGGGCGCCTGATGCTGGCTTAAAACTTGAAATAAATTCCCTCGTTCTTCAGGTGAGCGCCTGATGCTGACTTAAAACTTGAAATAAATCCCCTCGTTCTCCAGGTGAGCGCCTGATGTTGACTTAAAATTTGAAATAAATTCCCTCGTTCTCCAGGTGGGCGCTTGATGCTGACTTAAAACTTGAAATAAATTCCCTCGTTCTCCAGGTGGGCGCCTGATGCTGACTTAAAATTTGAAATAAATTCCCTCGTTCTCCAGGTGGGCGCCTGATGCTTACTTAAACTTTGCAATAAATTCCCTCTTTCTCTAGGTGGGCGCCTGAAGCTGACTTAAAATTTGAAATAAATTCCCTCGTTCTCCAGGTGGGCACCTGATGCTGACTTAAAATTTGGAATCAGGTCTTTTACAAAATAAAAAACTTCTGCCCCAATTTCTTTGAATCCGGGGAACTTTAGATTTTTGTTTTGATGGAACGAACCTCAGAGTAAGGATGCCTATGTATCCTTAAAAAGGAATCAGGTCGAACGTAGTTCGACAACGTTGTTTTGTTTTATTTACTTTTTTTTTCTTTTTTCTTTTTTCTTTTTGTATTATTTTCTAATTTTTCCTCTGATTCCAAAAGAGGGGCATGAAAGGAAATAAATATGTCTCAAAAAAGGTAACAAAGGATAAAAGTGTTTGGATAGCAGAACAAAATGTCTTCGTCATTCTAATCTTTGAAACATGCCAAATACAAATAACGCAATTGAAGACAAACAAAGGAATCATAAATAGTATCTCTTGGCTGCATCAGAATTGAAAGCCATATCTACACATTTGTCTTCTATATCTGTTAAATACAAAGCCCCATTAGGCAATACTCTGGTCACAATGAACGACCCCTGCCAGTTTGGGGCGAACTTGCCTTTAGATTCAATCTGATGTGGAGGATGCGTTTCAATACTAGCTGACCTACTTCAAATTTCCGGGGATGTACCTTCTTGTTGTATGCTCTTGTCATTCTCTTCTGATACAACTTACCATGACATACTGCTGCCAATATTTTCTCATCAATCAGACTCAACTGCTTCAACCGGGTTTTAACCCACTCATCATCATCAATTTCAGCTTCCGCAACAATCCGAAGGGAGGAAATCTCAACTTCCACAGGTATAACTGCCTCAGCTCCATATACCAGCAAATAAGGAGTTGCACCTACTGAAGTGCGAACAGTAGTGCAATAACCCAGTAAAGCAAAATGAAACTTTTCATGCCATTGCCTAGAACCTTGCACCATCTTACGAAGTATCTTCTTTATGTTTTTGTTAGTCACCTCAACAACTCAATTTTCCTTGGGGCGATACACAGTGGAGTTTCGGTTCATAATCTTAAACTGTTGGCATACCTCTTTCAACAAATAACTATTAAGATTAACAACATTATCTGTGATGATCACCTTGGGAATTCCGAATCGGAAAATGATATTTGAATGAACAAAATCTACCACCGCCTTCTTGGTCGCGGACTTGAAGGTTAATCTTTGACCCACTTGTGAAATAATTAACGGCCACCGTAATAAACCTATGCCCGTTTGATGCTGCCAGCTCAATTGGTCCAATGATATCCATGCCCCAAGCAACAAAGGACCAAGTTGCAGATATTGTGTGCATCTCAGATGGCGGAGAATTAATCAAATCACCGTGCACCCGGCATTGATGACACTTGCGAACAAAGTTGATGCAATCTCGTTTCATGGTGACCCAATAATAACCAGCTTGAAGAATCTTCTTTGCCAAAACATACCCGCTCATATGCGGCTCGCAAACTCCGGAATGTACTTCGACCATGATGGACGAAGCTTGTTTAGCATCCATGTACCTTAGTAGTCCTAGATCTAGAGTCCTCTCGTACAAGATTCCTCCACTAAAAGAAAAATCCACTAGCCAACCGTCGAATGGTTCTCTTTTGATCACCTGTGGCATGTACCGGATATACCCCCAACTTGATGTATTCCTTGATATCGTGGAACCAAGGTTCACCATCAATTTCCTCTTCAACCACATTATAATAAGCGTGTTGATCACGAATTTAGATATGCACGGGGTCGACGTAAGTCTTATCCGGATGGTGTAATATTGACGCCAAAGTAGCCAAGGTGTTGGAAATCTCATTATGAATCCTAGGAATATGCTTGAATTCTACTGACTTGAATAATTGACAAAGATCATGCAGACACTGTCAATACGGTATGAGCTTTAAACCCCGGGTCTCGCATTCTCCTTGAATTTGGCAAACCCGCAAATTCTAGTCTCCAAGTACCAGTATCTCTTGGACTCCCATATCTACAACTAACCTCAAACCCAGAATGCATGCTTCGTACTCGGCCATGTTGTTGGCGCAATAAAATGAAGCTGGGCTGTTACGGGGTAGTGATGCCTTGTTTCATAAAAGAGTACAACCCCTATTCCAACACCTTCATGTTAGCAGCTCCATCAAAGAGGAGTTTCTAATTTTCATCATGTTCAACCTCGTCAACATACATTACTTCTTCATCAAGAAAATAAGTCTTCAACGGCTCATACTCTTCATCCACCTGATTCTCAGCCAAGTGATCGACCAAGGCTTGGGCTTTCATCGCGGTTCGGATCACATAGATGATGTCCAACCATGTGAGTAAAATCTTCCATTTTGCAAGTCTTCTTGTGGGCATATGCTTCTGAAAGATATACTTTAGAGGATCCATGCGAGAAATGAGGTAAGTAGTGTAGGACGTCAGATAATGCTTCAACTTTTGTGCTACCCAAGTCAGGGCGCAACAAGTACTTTCAAGAAAAGTATACTTAACCTCTTAAGGAGTGAACTTCTTGCTAAGATAATAAATGGCTTGTTGTTTCTTTCCCGTGATGTCGTGTTGACCCAGTACACAACCAAAAGAATTATCTAGGACCATCAGATAGAGAATTAAAGGTCTCCCAGGCTCCGGCGGGACCAACACAAATGTGTTTGACAAGTGACTCTTGATCTTATCAAATTCTTCCTCACACTCGTCAGTCCACTTAATCGCAACATTCTTCTTCAGCAACCTTAAGATGGGCTCACAAGTCGTTGTGAGTTGAGCAATAAACTTGCTGATGTAGTTTTTCTTTCGAGCCGGCTCATCACCTCAATTTTATTCTTTGGCGGTGGTAATTCTTGGATAACTTTGATCTTTGACGGATCCAAATCAATACCGCGTCGACTGACTATGAATCCAAATAGTTTCCCGGACGGAACACCAAACACATATTTTTCCGAGTTAAGCTTGCGGTTGTACCTGCGGATCCTTTGAAAAAACTTCCTCAAGTCCCCGACATGATCGAACTGCTTCTTCGAATTTATGATCACATAATCTATATAAGCCTCAATTTTCTTGTGTATTATGTCATGAAATATGGTATTTATTGCCCTCATGTAAGTTGCCCCAACATTCTTCAAACAAAATGGCATTACCAGATAACAATATGTTCCTCATAGAGTGACGAATGCTGTCTTTTATGCATCTTCCTCATCCATCATGATCTGGTGATATCCCGCGTAGTAATCCACAAAAGACTCGATCTCATGCTTGGAGCAATTATCAATCAGTATGTGGATATTCGAAAATGGAAAGTTATCCTTGGGGCTTTTCTTGTTAAGATCACGATAATCCACACATACCCTGGTCTTACCATCATTCTTTGGTACTAGCACAACATTAGCTAACCAAGTGGGATATCGAGTGACCCGAATGACCTTTGCATCAAGCTTCTTTGTGATTTCTTCTTTGATATTCACACTCATGTCAGTCTTGAACTTCCTTAACTTTTGCTTGACAGGAAAGAATGCAAGATCAGTTGGCAATTTATGAACTACCAAATTAGTGCTCAAACCCAGCATATCATCATATGACCATGCAAAGACATCTTTATATTCAAACAGTTCTTTGATTATTTCTTCCTTGATTTGCGGTTCCAGATGCACACTTATCTTGGTTTCCTTGATGTTATCTTGATCTCCTAAGTTGATTGCTTCAGTTTCATTCAAATTAAGGTTGGGTTTTTCTTCAAAGTGATTTAGTTCTCTACTGATTTCCTCAAATGCTACTTCTTCATCATATTCTGTTTCGTCATCACACTCTACTTCTTGGATTATTATTTCAGAATTAGATTGGCTTTTAAGACTTGGATGAAAATTCCTCATGCATGTCATGTCATTGAAACCAACATAAAAAGAATTGTACAATAGAAAAACAAAATGAAACACTATCAGGAATAATGGAAAAATTGGAAATTGTATTTCATTACATAAAAGGATAGAAGGGTTTGTACATCAAAACAAGTGAGAAATAAAAATCAGGATTACAACCCTGGAATAACCCAAATAACATAAAGGAAAACAAAGAAAACTACCAAAACTCCTTCTGGGTGGGGAGAAGGTAGCTTTCCAATTGCTAAGCTTCACATTTGGCCCAACAACTGCACATCGGCATTACTGGAATCTTTCCCAATTTCTACCATATTAACCTCATCAAATAGACACTGGAACCTCTTGATCAGCTCTTCATCAAAGTCGACCACAGGTTTCGGGACCGCTGATATTGGACGTTTTGCGACCCCCCGCTTAATAAAAGACTTGGATATGTGTGGAACATGCTTAGGAAGTGACCATATCTTCCTTTTCAACTTTTTGGCCCTTTTCACATCCTTCCCTGTAGGCTTGAACCCCATACCAAACGTACTGAAACTTTCACGGGGACACACTGGATGCACAATACCCTGTAGAGATGAACCTAGACCTTTGCTAGGCACAAAACCATTCTTCAGCATTTCATTTGCTACCATGATGGACGCGGAGGGTAGCTTCGAACCTGGTATGCATCTCCCTCAGGAATCTTCTCAATCGATACTGTTTCGAAAGCTTGGTAGACCCAGGGACCTTTATCATCTTCAACTTCAATAAATGTAACAGTTGTGTCTTTGTAAGCAGATAAGTTCTCATCACCGTGCACAACTATTTCCTGCCTGTCCCATTCGAACTTTACCATTTGGTGCAGAGATGAAGGGACTGCCTTGGCATCATGTATCCTGGGCCTTCCCAACAACAAGTTGTAGGTGACGACCACATCTAGCACTTGGAACTCCATAGTGAACTCAACTGGACCTATTGATAATTCGAGCATTATATCACTAACAAAATATTTCCCTCCTCCATCAAGCCTCGAACGCATACACTGTTCATATGAATCCTTTCAGTGCTAATTTTCAACTTTTGCAAAGTGGACAGAGGGAAAATATTTGCACTACAACCGTTATCAACCAGTACCCTTGAGACAACAGAATCCCCGTACTTCACCGTGAGATAAAGAGCTCGGTTGTGTTTTGTACCCTCCATAGGAAGTTCATCATCTGAGAAAGTGATCCCGTTTTCTTTGAAGATCTTGTTAGCAATCTTCTCCAAGTGGTTCACTGTGATCTTATCAGGAACATGGGCCTTATTCAAAATCTTGATAAGGGCTCTGCGGTGTTCATCTGAATGTATCAACAGAGAGATATGAGCTGGTGTTTTCCTTAACTGCTCCATAATGTAATAGTATTGCATTTTCAGCTTTTTCAGGAACTCTTCTACCTCTTCTTCGGTGACTGGCTTCTTTACTGGGATTTGGCTATCCTTGAATAGCTTGGGTTTTCTCAATTCCTCTAGGGTAAAACATCTACCGGAATGAGTCAGTCTTCCAGTTTCGTTGACTTCTTCCTCCACTTCCCTTTATACGTCAATATCACCTATTTGTAATTCAATGGGACAACTTTTCTGTCGACCATTGGCAAGTGGGTCACTGGCTTAATAACAACAGGGGTAACACGAACCCCTTCTTTGACTATGACAGGCTTGATCAGGATCCCTGGAACGACCACTTTTTGCTTTTCCTCTCTCGCTCCAACATCATCCGGAGACCCTTTCACAACTAATACAAGTGACTTCATATTGAGCGTGCTTAGCTTCTTCGTCACCCCTTCAACTGTCAAGGGTATTTCTTTTGCAGAAGCTTGATCTTTAGCTGAATTACTTTCGTTGGCACGGATCATCATGATGGACTTAGAAGAATTCTCGGGCTCCCCATCCTTATGAACTATCTTAATCATGTGCGTCTCGTCATGGGCTGACAAAGGATTTTGGTTGATGTTTGGCGCCTCTAGGCTCTGGACCACAATTTGATTTGTATCAATAAGCCCTTGGATTGACCTCTTCAAGTGCCAACACCTCTCTATGTCGTGCCCTGGGGCATCAGAACAATATGTGCATCTGAGGGAATAATCAAGGCTCCTTGGAGGTGGATTTTGTAGTGTTGAATCAAGTCACTGAATGGTTTTGAAGAATGAAAAATGTCCTCACAGTTGAACTAGATCCATCATGGAATACATAGACTTGCAGACTGAATGGCCCGAGAAGAGTTCATACGCAGGAGATAAACACCATCTCTGAATTAAGGGGTTATCTCCTAAGTGAAAAGATTGCAAATTGATAGGGAGATGGACTTCGTATTCAGGTAAGACAGAATCAAGATAGAGGAGGATCAAGGAAGTTGAGATCAACTCAAACTCTTCCACCAAGGAAGAGTTGCATCAGAATTCTACTTCAAAGTCTCAGCTGCTGATCCTATATATTGTCAAAGTGTTCCTGCTGAACGGGGCACACAAACATAGAAGTGAAATAAAAATTGAGAGCAAAATTACCAACGCAATTTTGCTAGCAGTTCATGTGAAGAATCCCTGTGCGACTCAAAAGCTACTTGAACCAGCTCAAAGAACCACTTCCATCTGTTATCTTTTGAGTCTAGTTGTTCGTAATAGGTGATTACAAATTGTATCTTTCAGCTTTATCTAAAAGCAATTGTAATAGGTACACAGTATTCAAGTTAGAGTTAACTTGAAGTTTTTCGCAATTAGCTAGAGGCTAGTTTTCCACAAGGGGATTAGAGTTAGTTCTTAGGTTTCCAAAAGAGCTTATTTTGTAAATGTTGTTTGGCTCATTGACATAGTGAAGAGTTTGGGAAAATCATACTGGGAAGTAGGTCGTGGTTTTTTCACCTTTTGAGTCAGGTGTTCTCCACGTAAAATTGTTGTGTTCTTTTATTTCTACAATTATTATTCCGCAAATTGTAGAAGTTGGAACACCTAGAAGAACCTGTTCCTTCTATAACTACAGCACTCGAAAATTGGACACCACACAAATCACCCCCCTCTCTTGTGTGGTATTGACGTATAAAACATCATGTAGCTTTGGCTCAATCGGCCTCAAGACGTCCAACTGCCTCAACCTTTGAAACAAACTAGTATAAGAATCTCCAAGAGGAGTGAAGGTTTCTTTCCACTGCTGCCTCTCTTTTCTATAATCTGGCTTTAGTCGAAAGCTTGTCCCAGCAAGGTTCAGGTATGGTTGTGGGGGTGTATAAGGACTTTGTGGAGTTGGAGCATGCCATTGAGGGTAAGGAGGGGGTTGAGCATATGACTGTGCATGGTGAATGTGGTATTGGGGTGGTCTGATTGAATATTGAGGGTCTTGTGGTGGGAAATAGTGTTGGGATGGATTATATGGAGCTTGGGCGTAGGCTTGAGGTTGGGGTCAAGGCTGGGTGTACTAGTGAGGCGAACTCCTTGGACCATGCAATGATACTGAGACAACCATAACGACATCATCTTTCTTCTTTTTGCCTAACACGCCTCCGGTTCCACTTTGGATCGCCTATGTGGTTGCTTTTATGGCAGAGTAGCTCATGATCTTTCTTGAATTGAGTCCTTATTCCACCATTCCTTCCATCTTTACCACCTCATTGAAGTAATTACCTATGGCCGAGATCAAATGGCCAAAGTAAGTAGGCTCCAGGGATTGAATAAAGTATTCAACCATTTCTTCTTCTTCTATTGGAGGGTTGACCCGTGCAACCTGCTCTCTCCATCTGAACCCATACTCCCTAAAGATCTCACTGGGCTTTTTCTCCATCTTGGTCTAGGATAGGCAATCTAGGACAATGTCTACGTTTTAGAGAAAATGTTGAGCAAAGGCCTGAGCTAAGTCATCCCATGTGTACCTGCTGGTGTCATGGCGGGTGTACTATTCCAACGCTGAACCACTCAAGCTTTGACTGAAATATGCTATCAGTAATTTATCTTTCCCACCCGCGCCACTCATCTTACTGCAAAACCTCTCAAATGGGCTATAGGATCTCCATGCCTATCGTACAAGTCAAATTTGGGCATCTTGAACCCGCCAGGTAGTTGGACGTCAGGGAACAAGCACAAGTCCTTATAAGCCACACTCACTTGGCTTCCTATCCCTTGCATATTCCTCAATGATTTCTCCAGACTCTTCAATTTCCTAAATATCTCCTCTTGCTCCGCGTTCTTGGATGGTTTCTCAGTTTCCACATGAGGCTCAAAGTGAGGGGTGTAGGAGTAAGGATCGGGGACTTTGAAAGTGGGTTATGGAGCATAGTATTGGGTATCTGGGGCTTGGAATGCAGGCTCACTAGAGGATCAGTGGAGGGTAGCTTATGGAGGGGGTACAAAAATAGGAGTAGATGTCGGAGCAGGGTATGGAGTTATTTTGGCTGGTGGAGCGTGGAAGATTTGGGACGAAATGCCGGGGTAGTTATGATAAGGGGTAAAGCCTAGTGCGTGATGAGGGGAAAGATCGACGGTATTGGGTATTTGGGCTTGGGATAGTGGTGGGATGGAGGCATGGTTTTCTGTATAGTTTGTGGGGAATGGAGATGGGGGATGTCCCTTGATCCAGGCCTGGTACTTCCGCCATTTGATGTTTCAACCTTTGGACCTCCTCTTTCCGTCCAGATTCAGATTCTACCATTTCCTCGGTGGGTCAACAACTCCCATCTCTGTTTCTTTGCTGGCCTTTATTTCTTGCGTTTTGATCTGGTGCTATAGGGGTCACTTTCCAGGATGCCAACAAACTAACCACCTAAATAGAGCCTGTCTAAATGCACACACAACAACTTTGTCAGTTTTGAAGCATTTAACAGATAGGGAATCGCATATTGGGGATGCAATGCACCTGAGCAATTAAACGTTTCTAAATGTTTTTGCGACGCTTGTGTGTTTCTTCCCTGCTCTTTTCTCAAATTTCAAATCCTGATTTCTTTTCCCTTCTCTTTTTGCTGTTTTTCTCCCTTTGAATTCTCACTCTTTTCTTCATCTTTGTTTGCCCCCTCTTTTCTTTCTTCTCTTTTTTTTACTCACTTTTTTTTTAATTTTATGGCTATGAAAGAATTCTATGGGGATTGCCTACGTATCATGACGCCGCATGAATCAAATCATTACATAGTTCAGGAAATAAATGCGAAATAAAAGAATTTATTTTTTGGGTTTTTCAATATTTCATTAATAAAAGACATCCCTTTTTTGAGTTTTCTATTACAAGAACTTAAAAGTAGTGATGACTACAAAAGAAAACCTACAGGCTTGAAATAAAGCTGCAAACAGCCTTGACAAAGACGAACAAGAACCGAGAAAAAGTAAAATACAAACTCAAAAACTGAAAAATCAAAATACATAAGAGCCTCCACTAGTAATTCAGGTGTATGCAGGACATCAGTCGGTCTCTGCATGAGCCTACGTGAAATATCTTCTTAAAGGTAGTCTAGGCCAACCATCACATGGCGAACGAATGTCATTACAGAAGCAAAAAATATAGACTTGGTCATGTCTTCACATTCATGGCATTTCATAACAACATAATCAACTATCTCTTTAGTTCTCGTTCTGATGACACCCTTTTCTTGAAGCAAACGTCCAATTTGCTAGGCCCGAGCTTCCAACACCTGTGTATCTATGTTGTTTTGGTCTTGTAACTGTTGCATGTTTTCTTGTAGTCAGTTAATCAATGCGTAGCAATGCTCTCTTTCTGCCTTGAAATCCTTTGTTTGCTTGACCATTTCATTATCAAGGGCGACCAATTTTTTCTGTAAAATTGCTACTTCTTTGTCGTATTTCTGCTTCAACTGGTGGGCTAATCTGGCATGTTCTTCCGCACCTTTGGCCAACTTTGCTTGAGAATTTAGCAAGTCTCTTTCGGCCTTTGTCAAGTCAGTTTCATAGTCATGCACCTTTATCCTTAAGTTGCTGATGAGTTTTTCATCTCTCTCGCTCCTCACATGTGTTTTAGCGACTACCCTCATCTCTCTCGCTCCTCACAGGTGTTCACCCTCTGCATCCTGCAAACTACTATCAAATTTGATTTTTCCAATTTGTTCTTCTAGTTTGCTTATGGTTGCCCGATATTCCTTTTTTTGCTAACCAAGCCCATTGTTCTTGCGCTCCATCAATGAATTGTTGGACATGGGGCCTTTTAGCAGGTTGTTTCGGATCTTGATCTACCCGGGCTCTCTTTCCATACCATGCCGTGTAATTAGACTTAGCTTCGCCAGAAGATTAATCCCGCACCCGAGTTTGTGACTCTAAAAACCTACATTGGTGCAAAATCCGGCGAACCCTTTCATCTGGGAACGCAACCTTTGGGTCCAACTCAATGACTGGTGCACTCAAATCTTCATCGTGAGGGTTTGTTTGATATCTTCCTAATTGGCGAAGGACCCGATCGGAGCATATGACTGAATTCTTCAAAGACCCATCAATAGGAGAAAATACACTTCAACGGACATGTAGATGGCTTCGTCAACCGGGAGCCAGCTGAAAGTCCATTTGATTTGCCTTGCAGTTAAAGAACCAAGATATGCAAACCTTGTTTTAGTNNCTCTTGAGGTAAAAAAAAAAAAGATTCAACCCTGTTTTTCTCTCCCCCCCCCCCCCCGGTAACTCATAGTCGTTTACTCTACTCTCATACTCTTCAATGCAATTAAGTCCGGTCAGTCCATGATTCAAGTACCTCGGGCGACGATAGATATTCTCTACCATCCATATTTGCAAAAGCATGCTACAACCTTCAAAGAACTTCGCACCAGCTCGGTAGGCAGTTAAAGCTCAATAAATTTCTGCGAGAATCATCGGTATAAGGGTACTTTTGGCCTTCTTGACCATAAAGTCGCCCATTCATGCGAGTCCCAATTATATGTGTCCATCACTTATTGGGCATATTAGTGTGCCTAAGAATGCAACCACGAAGGCTAAACCCCTACGGGCTTCCCACTTGTCTTTCCTTCCCTGATGACTTAAACCAGTATCTGGAGCCTCAAATCCACGGGGGTCTCCATACCGGCTATATAATAAATGGAGTGTGCAAAATCCTTTGGCCAAATTTTCATCCTTAAACTGCCGCCTAGTGCTCAGAAGGTCCAAAAACTTGTGGGGGGTTACAATTCTGGGTGCTACTAGGTATTGGCGCCTGAAATTCCCGTCAAAACAAGCATAACCTGCTATTTGCTCTAGTGTAGTGGTCAATTCAAAGTCAGCGAAATGGAAGACATGTGTGCTGGGTCCCAAAAGGGTATCAGAGCTTCAATTATATCCCCCTGGGCTTAATCTTCAGAAGATCAGTAAGCCCACCTAGAGCTTTGGTCACAGAACGCTTGCTATCCTCCCCCAGGTCGTCCCACCACATGTGGAGCCTTAGTGGAATCTCGTATACAACTAGAAAAGGTATATTTTCAACGGTGCTCATCCTGCACATTTTTATTTAAGGCGACTAGTTAAAAACATGTGTGTTTTGTTTAATTCTTGACAAAAAAAGATTATTTTTGCAATTAATATAACTTAAAAAAATCAAGGCCACCTTTGCTAATACGACCCTTCAGCACTTCAGAATGGAAGATTTTTGGGTTGTGCTTGCTAAGTGGCCAAAATTAAGAAAAAGAATCATATGTGGCTATTCTTGCAAAACGGTCTTCCGGCGTCCCGTCGCGACGTTTCTGGCTATTTGGACAAAAATGGCATCACCTAAATTTATTTATGACAAAATGATGCATTTTTATATTTTTGGTTATGTTTGCAAAAGCGGGGCCGGCCCCGATGAGGGTTGCCTACGTATCTCACATCCGATGAGAATAAAACATGCGTAATTTGATAAATTTTGACGCACAGAAAAATATGATTTATTTTGAAATGATTTTTCTTTTTCTTTTTTGAAATTTCGGCAGAGTTTCGGGATTTTCAAAATCGGTTGTTTTATTCTACCTCACTCTCGATTTTTTTTATTTTCTTTTCTCACTCTAGAAGTCGATCAGCATACAAGACAAAACGAATAAATGCACAAGCAGCACGTAAAAATACATCAGGATGGTCTTTTAATTTTCGGGTGCACCTGTCCTAGATTGACCCAACCCATGTGTTGAGTCCACGCGAAGTGCACGCTACCTAGAAGATTTAGAAGACTCAGGGAGAAGAAGGGTTTCGTTGCAGTTTATATATAGTTCACATAATATCAAAGCGGTAAAAAAGCGGCATTTATCACATTAGACTCAAACACGTAAAAATCAGACAAATAATCAAAGACAAGTATAACAGTAATTCTAAGCTCGAATTCTCAACCCTGAACCAGAGATTCTGGATTCATTCCCCAGCAGAGTCGCCAGAGCTGTCACACCTCCCTTTTTCTGAGCAAATTGGGGTTTTTTCAAATTAAAGTGACATTATTCCGAATGGAATTAGTAGTTTTCAAATTCGCCGCTTGGAATAGTTTATGGTGTCCCAAGTCACCGATTTATTTTAAAATCTCAAATCGAGGAAATGCTTGACTCCGCTTAAAGTCCGCGAAAATCAAAAGATCGGTAAGAAATTCTATTAACCCGAGAGAAAATGTTAGGCATTCTCGGGTTCCGTAATTTTAGCACAGTCGCTCAACTATTATTGATTGGCCTAATTATCTGACTAATTGCATATTTAGAACATATTGTGCATTTTTTAACTTTTAACCGCTTTTAGTATTTATGAAATTATTTCTGGAACAAGTCACGATGTTGTACACTTGTCGTTCTGGTACACATTGTAAACCGCGCCACATGAAATGCACCCGCGATTTACGACATATTTATTTTTATTATTATTAGAAATTGTGGTCGGGTCACATGAAATGCACACCCGAATGAGATTTATGTATCGTGACCATGCCAGGGGAACAGTACCCATGGCCACGATGAATTGATTATGTGCTTAGAGAAAACTATGCGGTTTGAAATGTATGTTATCTAGATTTGAGATGAGTGTGAGGCCATGAGTTATGAATATGATATTGTTGGAAAGAAATATGATTTTTAATATTGAGATCACTTTTGACAAAACTTGAATGTCCAAAGAATAAAGAATGCCTCGCAATTGAAAATCACTAATACATACATGGATTTTACAAGATGAAATAGCAGGGTAGAATTTAAACACAAAAAGCATACATGCAATTATTAAAATATGTGGATTAAATTAATGTGACTCATGACTCAGTTTGGATAGCGAGAAATCTGAAGCTTAATTCATGATGATTCAAGGCTAAAATCATGGCCCATTTTAATCAAATTCTAACCAATCCAAGTAAACTTATCCAAACCCCACATCCCATGTTAAAATCTCACAACCCTTTAATTTCTAACAAGAAATACATGGCCCAATATTTCACTAACCCTTCAATCATGCCATCAAACCTCTAAACCTCAACACTAAATTACACAGTACGCTCTTAATTTAACATGAACTAACTCACATGATTGGAAATTCAAATTTTAAAATAATGCTTTACTGTTTGAGTCCAAAATCACAAATCAAAGCTTGCAAAGAATGGTTATTCCTTATACTATATGTTTGAACTGAAAGAATCACATGATCAAAGACCCAATTAATTTGTACAAATCAGTTCAAAGTTATTACTTGTATATATCCACAAATATTATTTCTAAGTTAATACAAAACTCTAATCTTTTGAGAACATAGAGAATCCTTTGGCATTTGTGACTTCTTCAAGCTAGTTTTGAGCTCATAATAAAGCACAATACTGTTAGCAAATCAACCAATGCTTCAACTTAATTTTGATTTTCTAATGGTCAAGTCACAACCAGGTTATCCCTCAACAACAAAGTACCATATGAACAAGCTGAAACTCAAACCCATTATACAATGAAACTAATGTATGAATAGCAGTAATAGTGAATAAACTCAAACCTAAAAAAGGATTTTTAGCTTCTTAAATTAAATATAAACAGCTAAGCCAACCATATCAATAAACTTTACACCATTTAAATAGGACACATGATATTATACATGAACATAAATAGGCATTCCAAATCTACAGTTTAAACATCTCAGAAGGGAAACACAAGGTACAATAACACACCTAAAAGAAAATCAAGAGATGAATTTTGACAAAAATAACAAGTTCTGAAATAGAAATCCAGCCAGCAACAAACAACAACAAGCTTATATTCAAAGAATAGCTTTAAACTTGAATACTACCCACATCCCAGAAAAGTGAAGAAGAAACAGTAGAAATTAGGGGAAACAATAGTATGGATCTTCTTCTTTTTCGTTTCTAACATTGAACTAAAAAAAAAAAAAGACTCAGAATGAAAAATGAAAAATTCTTTGAAGTTTTGAGGATTTTCCTGTATGCCTATTGAGTGAATGAATATGCAGAGAATCGTGTTTAAAATCTGCGGAGGGAGTCACTTTCTATAATAATAAAAAAATCTCAGCTCACCTCCGATGTGCTCTCCCTAAAGTTAAGGAGAAAAAAATATCGTTTCTAACTAATTCTCTACGGCTACCTTTTTAAATCCAATTTCAGCATCTTTTTAAAACTGAAAATGGAAGTTGTTCAATTCAAAATTTATCTTTTGTTTTCTAAATCTTTTAACTTCTGAAAATTATTTCTTTTAACCCCAATCTGACCTAAAATTTGATTTTTAATGCACTTTTAGTCCCTTCTAGAGACTTCCTCAAACAAACAAATCAGATTCCCTAATTTTCGAAATCCCTTTGACCCCCTTTAGCTTTTGTTAATTACAAACAATTACCTCAGAAGAGCAAACAAATTCCAACAATAGACTCAACTATCTATTTCCAGTCCTAAAAGTCCCTTTTGGGGTGGCGCTGCTGCCGTGGGCGATTTCTGGCGGCGGCAGGCGATGGTGAGAGACAAGGTATGAGAGAGATTAGAAGAGGGTCGGTGAGGGATTTGGGGGGTTAGGGGAAGGGGGGTGTTCGGACACTTAATAGGGGCGTAGAAGATCAGTTCTGGTCCGTTAGATCTTATTAGATCAACAGCTGGGATTGCCGTTACTAAAACGACATCGTTTTGATTAAGTGAGGGACCGGATCTTTGAAGTGGTCTGAGCTGGATTGGAGAAGGGAAATGTGCGGATTATGAGAAATTTGGGCCATTAGGAATTGGTCTAGCTTTATGAACAAAACCAAATATTTTCCTTATTTCCCTTTCTTTGTTTCTTTCTTCTTTTCTTTTTATTTTAAAACTTAATAAATTCCTAAACAGACTAACTAAAATCCTAACTTAGATTCTAAGTTATTCTATTTTATAAAATTATCTGTAACTTATTTTTCATTAACTTATCACCAAATTATTAAGACTAAAGACTAAGGATGCAAACAACCATTGTATTTTTGTGGTTTTATGTTTAATAATTCAATTAATAAATAACTTAAATCCTAAAAATGCAAATAAAAACCTAAAATGCAATCATGAAGTTTTTGACATTTTTTTGGTATTTTCTTATAATTTTAAAATATTAAATATGCAGCTAAATGCACACAATAATTAACAAGAAATTCCTAAAAGTTCTCTAAAAATTAAAATAATTAAAACAAATCTATTTTTATGAATTTTGTAGGAGTATTTTTCGTCGGGCAAAAATCACGTACTCACAGAAACAGATTCCCCATCTGGTTCTTATTGTTAAGTTTGTTAGATCAACAAAGCATAACATGACACATAACCTATCACTAGACCTTTCATTCAATAAGTTAAATAGGCATGTAGCCCTCAGGCATCCCACATCTTTCTTTCTTAAATTTATCATACAATGAACTTGTTGGAATGATATCTCGAGGCAACCAAATTCAAACCTTTGATGATAAACCATTCATGGGAAACAAGGGATTGTGCGGCTTCCCAATGAACAAAGCTTGCAATATTATATTAGGACATAGGAGAATCACCTGTGCAACCAAGCATCTGATGACGAGCAAATGCTTAGTAAGGCCGACATCTATGTACCGGCTGTATTAGGCTTTAATTTGCAGTGGGTATGACAATCATATTTCTACCACTCTTGGTTTCCAAAGAATGGATATAAGGTTACAACAAGATGGTTGATGGACTAGTTTTCACGGGTATTTAGAGGCTGCTGTAAAGAAAATACGTACAAGTAGCATTAGCGAACTGTATTGGAATCAGAAAACAGAGAAATCTCACAGCCAAGTTTCAAGTTTACGCAGATGATTAAAGGCTTTCAAGTCTTTTTATATCATAACATATCTCATTACATGTATCTGAATAGACACATTTCCATTGTCTGCTATGCCTGGATATTTCATTCCCAATTAAATTAGTTGCAAATGAATATTGCTTCTCATTATGTCACGACCCAAATTCCCACCCTTTGGGCCGTGACTGGTCCTAACGTTGAACCCGCTAGGCCAGTCAACGTATAACTTGCAATAGTAATTTATAATCATTTAATACTGAACGGAACGATGGTTCGTCACTTTTAACGAATTTCCAACAAAATCCTGTAAACATTTTCTTAATAAAGATAAGGAAAACCTTAAGCATGCGAAGATTAAAGACATGATAAACTTAAACAACGTAACACTTCCCACACTGGTAACTCTCAAACTTTACTGGGCGTTTCAAATCCCTTCAATTGTTTCACAGCAGAGAAATAATAACAATATCTTAGAAAAACTTAAAACGAAATGATAGGATATCTACCACGAACAATCCCAAAACCGGGGTGTCACAAGCTCACGGACTAACTACTGGAATACTAAATACAAGTCTGGAAATGAAAATACTACACTGTCTTGGAAATAATAAGAAAGACAATGAAACGATAAAGGAGAGAAGCCTCGGGATCCACGAACGCCAGTGTATACCTCGA